>PVKV010026335.1:0-28166 GCA_004027835.1 Alouatta palliata | reverse complement strand
ACGAACGCTTATCTTAACTTCTGTAAGCCACTTAGGTAACAATTCAGGAGGGAAGATGTCCTCAAACCCCTGGAATGTCCGGAGCCCAGCTCCCTCCTCTCTGTCCGGGAGATGATTTACGAAAACCCCTAAATGTCTGTGTCCCTCACCCCCACCCCCTCTCACTCTAACTCCCAAAGTGAGTCCTACGGGTATAAAGTGTCTTAACACCCTCCATTGGGTGCCACGGGTTGGAGAGACGCGAGTCCTCCGTGGTCGCCGGCTTAATAAACCCTGCTATTTGGCATACTTTTGTCTTGGTGCTGGCTCCTTAATCTCGCCTCAAATACAACACAATGAACTCCAAGTAGGATAAAACTCAGAGACCCACTCTGAGACACATTATAATAAAACTGTCAAAAATCAGAAAGAGAAAAATCTTGAAAACAGCAAGGGAAAGTAACTTGTCATGTGTGAGTGAGCCTCCATATGAATATTAATGGATTTATCAGAAGAAACCTTTAAAGTGGAATTATATATTCAAAGTGTTAAAAAAGAAACCTGTTATTTATATTTAACATTTTGTTAAACAGTACTTCAAAAATGAGGGGAGAAATTAAGACATTCCTGTATAAACAAAGCTGAGGGTATTCCTTACCACCTAGACCTGCTGTACAAGAAAGCCTAAAGGTAGTACTACATGTCAAAATAAAAGAATGCTATACAGTAACTCAAAGCCATACAAAAATATAAAGTTCTTTAGCAAAGGTACATAAAAGGACAGTGACAAATAATTAATATTGTGTTAATTTTGGTTTGTAACCTCTTTTTATTTTCTATAAGATTTAAAGATACATGCTTAAAATAGTTGTATGTCTATTTTAATGGGTACACAATAAATAATGATGCAATTTGTTAAATCAGAAACAAAAAGTGAGAGGAAGGCAGAGCTGTTAAAGACTGCAGTTTTTGTATGCAATTGAATTTAAGTTGGTACTAATTTTAAATGGATTGTTAGATCTGGGATATTAGGATGTTATATGAACTACTCAAGATAACCACAAAGAAAACACTTGTAAAATACGTACAAAAAGAAAGAAGAAAATCAAAAAGTGTCACTAAAAAAGTCAACTAAACACAAGGGAAGGCAGTAAGGGAGAAAATAAGAAACAAAAAGTTATGACATTTAAAAAATAAATAAAATGGCAATAGTATCTTCTGGGAAACACTACAGACCAGAGAAAATACCTGCAAACCACAATAATCTCTAGAAAATATAAAGAATTCTCAAAACACAACAGGAAAAAAGAATTAGAAAATAATTAAGCATTTCACCAAAGAGGATGTGTAAGTAGTAAAAAGCACATGAAAAGGTATTTGACATCATTTGTCTTTGGGAACTGCAGATTAAAACGGCAAGGGCAAATGTTGGTGAGAATATGGGAAACTGGATCACTTACACGTTGCAACTGGGAATGTACACTGGCGTGTTCACTGGCATGAAAAACATTTTGACAGTTTGTTATAATAACATAAATTAATATACCATCCAACAATTGCACTGTTGCACATTTATTCCAAAAAAATAAAAATGCATGTTTTTACAAAAAACTATCCATGAATGCTTTTAGCTGCTTTACTGATTATATGTATAAACTGGATATAACTTAGATGTCTTCTAATAGGTGAGTGGTTAAACAGATTGTGTTATATCTATGCCACGGAATACTACTCAGCAATGGAAATTATTGAACTATTTATTCATACAACAATCATAATTCTCTAGGGAATTGTACTGAGTAAAAAATCTCCAGTTCAAAAAGGTTATATACCATGTTTTTTCATTATATTACATTTTTAAAAGACAAAATTGTAGAAATTGTGAATAGATTAGTTGTCGACAGTGGTCACTGTTATTTTGGAGGAAGTAGAAAGATAAAAGGGCGGTAACTTTGGTTACAAAGGACAATGAGAGGAACCTTTGTGGTTATGGAACTATTTTAAATATCTCAACTGTGGTCATGGATATATGAACCTACACACATGATGAAATTGTACAGAATTAATTTTGTGCACACACAGAAGTACAGGTAAAATGAAGAAAAGCTAAAGAAGAAAGATGAATTTTTTTCAATGTCAACCTTCTGCTTGTGATATTGCATTATATTTTTGTAAGATCTTATCATAAGAAAGCAATTCTTTGTATTATATTTTACAACTTCATATGAGTCTACAGATACCATAAAACAGTTTAATTTTTAAAAATTGATATGAGTTTTACCTGTTAAATTTTTATTCAGACATTATTATTCATTTTAGATCATATATCTTTCTTAATATGATCTTATTTTATTTCATTGTATTACCTAATATATTTATACATATTTTGGAGACAAACAACTTTATCTGCTAGTTCACATCTCTAGTGAAAATTCATCTATGTGCTGCCACCAATATTTAAAAATTTTCAGTCACTCGCAGGTAACCTTCACTTATTTTTGTAAGTTCATTTCCCTTTTGTCTTTTGCACTACTTTTATAGAAGCAATGAACTTTTAATGTCACTGAAAATTATTCTAAAATTACTGGCTTATACAAACATATACTCTAACTGGAAAGAAGAAAGTTGAGCTCCCCATTCTTTACTTAAGTACAACATTAGACAGATTTTCTGCAGGACTAAAGAAAGAAGTAGGTTATTAATTCTGAGATGCAGCCCACTGCAATGACTATGATCTACGCTTTGATACCACTGAGGAAAACAAAGGGGAGCCTCTTTCTTCCTCATTTTGCCCCAGTCACCACTGGCTTCAAATCTATGAGCAAATTGTGAGGCCCTCTGAATAGATGGACAAAACCCAGTTCTGCTAGTCCCCAGTGTCTTCAACCTTCCCTTGCTACTTATTTCTCAGATCAGGCTAGCTTTTCCTTGTTCAAGTTGGGGCACTGCAAGGGAATCTGTCAAGTCCTTAGAAGCCACAGGAAGAAAACTGAGTTGATCTTCAATAAGCTTTTTTAAAAATTGAATTCCCCTGGTATTAATTTTGCACTAACTTAAAATTAGCATTAATCAAAAACCGATTGTAATTTTGTGGGGTCAGTATTTATTGATATGGTTTGGCTGTGTCCCAGCCAAATTAGTCTTATTAGCATTAATTGAAAACTGATTTTAATTTTGTGGAGTCAATATTTATTGATAACATTTGGCTGTATCCCTACCCAAATGTCATCAACAATTGTAATCCAAATTGTAATCCCCGCAAGCAAAAGGAAGGACCTGTGGGTGACTGGATCATGGGGGCAGTTTCCCATATGCTATTCTCACAATAGTGAGAGAGTCCTCATGAGACCTGATACTTTTATAAGGTAGTTTTCCCTGACCTTGGTCTCTCTCTCTCGCCTGTCACCCTGTAGGATGTTCCTGCTTCCCCTTCTGCCACGATTGTAAGTCTCCTGAGGCTTCCCAAGCAACATGGAACAACTGTACATCAGTTAAACCTCTTTTCTTGGCCGGGCGCGGTGGCTCACGCCTGTAATCCCAGCACTTTGGGAGGCCGAGGCGGGTGGATCACGAGGTCAAGAGATCGAGACCATCCTGGTCAACATGGTGAAACCCCGTCTCTACTAAAAAATACAAAAATTAGCTGGGCATGGCGGCACGTGCCTGTAGTCCCAGCTACTCGGAAGGCTGAGGCAGGAGAATAGCTTGAACTCAGGAGGCAGAGGTTGCGGTGAGCCGAGATCGCGCCATTGCACTCCAGCCTGGGTAACAAGAGCGAAATTCTGTCTCAAAAAAAAAAAAAACCTCTTTTCTTTGTAAATTACACAGTCTTATGTAGTTCTTTACAGCAGTGTGAAAATGAATTAGTATGTTTATCTTTTGTTCTTATTTTTTGTTTTTATATTTTATTGTTGTGAAGACAGAGATTAAAATATAAAGGTTTATGCTGTTATGTAGCCACTTTGCCTGCAATTCTGAAATTTATTTGAATATGGAATAATCATATTTGGGATTTTTTGTCTTGGTTAGCATGAAGTACTCTAGTCCTTTAAGTGCTCTAGTCCCTTAAAAGTTATGCAAGTTGGAAAGTAATTAGATAGATGAGCATCTTTTGATCTGAAAGAATTAACATTTGCTTTTTATATTATCCTAATTTTGACCATGAATTTATTTTCATCAACATTTGATAACTGTTGTGGTAAAGGACTGAAAATAAGGAAATGCATGTTTCCAGCCCTAATTTATTAATCATCTTACATTCTTTCACTTTGTATCTTGAATGAGCAAAAAAAAAGAGAAAGGCTTGACTTGGTTGTTGAATATATCCTCTCACTTCTCAGACATCAGTACTCAACTTCATTCTGACTGAGGTGCACTCCTGCTAAAATTAGTATGTGTAAACTCCATTCCCCCAAATGCTGACTTTATAGTAATTATGTAAAGCCAAGAAATGTACCATTTTAGTAATAACCCTGGGGCATATTTTGAGATACACTGCTCAGAGGAAATCTCAGCGTTTCACCATTCCTTTATCATTTTACCCATCCAATGAGAAGAATCTATAATAAGGTTCAGCATAAAAAGGATGTCCTCAAATGTGACTGGCAGAATAATGTCTCCTCAGAGATTGTCACGTCCTAATACCTGAAACTTTATTTGGTACATGAAAGTTTTCAGATGTGATTAAGTTGAGGATTTTGCGATGGGGAGGTAGAGTAAATGTAGGGAAAAGGTAGAGAAAATTTTCTGAGGTCAATTGCATCCTAACAGTCCTTTCATATGTAAAATTCAAATTCAGCAAAATTTTAAAATTTTCATTCTTTATTTTCTAAATAATATCCTACAGAATAATAAATAAAGCTGAGGAATTTCTGCAGCATGTGGTTGGATGGCTGGATATATATATCTTCTTAGTCAAAATATATACTGAATAATGTTTATTAACTAGCCTTTGAAGATTTAATTTTCAATGTACATAATTATAATCAACTTTAAAAAGCCTTTAATAAATAAACCTATGAAGTATAATTTAATCTCATATTATCCATTTTTAATTTCAATATAGGAATCATACTTTTGAAATTGGAATACTTGGGAAAATAGAAAAGGACATAAAGATCTCTAGATATGGAAAGATGCAAATAATATTTGTTTTGATTCTGACAGAGGAATATAATTTTCCAAGCAGAGATGGGCAGCAGAATGTTAGACAATCTTCTTTAAGACAGTCTGTTCATAGGCACAGAGCCATACCAGATGGGGAGGAGATGAAGTATTAATAGGAATATTAATTAATAGGAATATGTTGGTTTAACATACTCAGGGAATGGGTTCAATAAAGTAAAGCAGAGATATAAGTAGGACTAAGACTGAAATGTGTACTATATGCTGTTCTGAGAAATTGAATCTAGCATGTAGATATGTAGAGGACAGGAAATAGTTTACAAAATCTTAGCTGAGTTAACAGATTTGGTTTAGGGAAAATAATTAGCCACAGCATTAATGGATCAAGGCTGGGAGTAAGTAAATTCAGCTAAGAAGCTATTGCAGTGGCCTATGAGATGAAGAATTACGTGGTCTGGGATGATTTTGAGCTGAGAATTTTTCATGATTCCTAAAGTTTACAACAATAAGATGCATACCAGTAAATGAGAAGACCAGTAAATTAAATCTAAAGTGTCTTAAGGAAGCCAAATGAAGATGTTCAATAAATAGTTAAATATATCAGTTTGGACCTTCAAAGTGAGTTTTATCATCCTATGGCTAACTTTAATTGAATATATTGTATTCAATTAAACATTTGATGAGAAGATGAAGAAGAAAGATATACAAAAGGGGAATAAAATGAAATGGCAAATAAAATACTTCAAGAAATAAACAGTGTGACAGAGGTCAAGAATAGAAAAGGAAATAAAAACAGCACTAGTTTAGGCAAGTAGGAATTACTAGTGACTATGGTAAAAAGCATGTAAAGATAATCAGAACTTAAGATGTAATTGGAAAAAAATATAAGTTGTTTCAAACAAATATCTGAAGTATACTATAAATGGATAGCTCATTAGATTTTTACACCATGAAAACAGTTATGAAACCATGACTCTAATCAAGAAATGGAGACACCAGCATTTACAATGTTTCCCTCAAGTTTCTTCCCAGTCAACATCCTACCTTCCTTCCCAAAGGTAAGTACAACTAGCTGTCTAATGCATGACATTATCTTCAAACTTTATATGAAAAGAATCATACGATATTCATCCTGTATCTTCTTTTAATTGATACTTTGTAATCAACATATTATCTTCATTGATCCATGTTTCATGTATTACTATTTCATGTCTTGTAGTTTATTAACTTTTACTGCTTTACAGTGTTTTAATATACAAATATACTACAGGTTATTCATGCATTCTATTTTTATAGTTTTTGCACTGTTTTCTCTTTAGGCTATTACATATAATTCTGCAGTGAGTATTTTTGTAAAGGTTATTTTGGTGCACACATGCATGCAGTATGTGTAGGTATATGAGTAGGAGTGGAACTGATTGGACAAAAGGAATGCTTTTGTGATACTTTAGTACACACTGCAAAAAAAATTTACCAAATTGGTTAGACCAGTTTACATGCCTATCAGTATGATATGAAAGTTCCTCTTGCTGCATGTCCTTGTCAAACCTTAATATTGTCAGTCTTCATAATTTTAACCATTCAGAAAGATGCCTTGGGAGGCCAAGGAAGACAGATCACGAGGTTACGTGATCGAGACCATCCTGGCCAACATGGTGAAACCACATCTCTACTAAAATACAAACAATTGGCCAGGAGTGGTGTTGCACACCTGTAGTTCTAGCTACTCAGCAGGCAGAGACAGGAGAGTATCTTGAACCTAGGAGATGGAGGTTGCAGTGAGCTGAGATCACACCACTGTACTCCAGCCTGGCAACAGAGTAAGACTCTGTGGAAGAAAGAAAGAAAGAGAGAGGAGAGGGAGAGGGAGAGGGAGAGGGAGAGAGAGAGAGAGAGAGAGAGAGAGAGAGAGAGAGAGAGAGAAAGAGAGAAAGAAAGAGAAAAAAAAAGAGAGGGGTAGATGGGGAGAAGAAGGAAGGAAAGAAGGAAGGAAGGAAGGGAGGGAACGAAGGAAGGAAAGGAGCCTGGTGAGATGTCATTATAGTTTTAAATTTCTTTAATTATATCGTATCTTCATTGGCAATATGGATATCACTTGCTGTGAAATGCTTATTGACATAGTTTATGCAGTTTAAGAATAAACCTTTAAATATAAGAATGGCTTTAGATTTATAAAAAAGTCCAGATGATGGTACTGAGAGTTCTCATATTCCCACACCCAGCATCCCCTACTAACAGTGTTTTACGTTAGAATGGTGATATGGTTTGTCTGTGTCCTCACCCAAATCTCATCTTGAATTGTAGCTCCCATAATTTCCATGTGCCATGGGAGGGACCGGTTGGAGGTAATTGAATCATGGGAGAGGGTTTTTCCCAGGCTGTTCTCATGATAGTGAATAAATCTCATGAGATCTGATGGTTTTGTAAAGGGGAGTTCCCGTATACAAGCTCTGTTCCTTGCTGCCATATGAGATGTGGCTTTGCTCCACATTTGTCTTCCACCATGATTGTGAGGTCTCCCTAGTCATGTGAAACTGTGAGTCAATTGTACCTCTTTCCTTTGTAAATTATCTAGCCTTGGGCATGTCTTTATTAGCAGCATGAGAACAGATTAATACAAATGATACATTTGTCACCATTAATAAAGCAATATTTATATATTATTATTAACTACAGTCCATAATTTACTATTTATACTTAACTAGAAGTTTAGATTTTCTTACTTTTTAATCTAATGTCCTTTTACTGTTCCAGTATCCCACCCAGGATACCACATTAAATGTAATTGTCATGTCTCTTTAGGCTCCTCTTGGCTGCCTTTCAGATCTTGAAAGTAAAAAAAATAATTAAATTTGTACTAACCATCCTGAGGGATGCCTGACAATATTGAGAACTATAAGAGAAGTGCATTTTTTGTAGTGGTGTCCTTTATGTTATTCAGGTCACCATATCCAAAATGCAAAACAGTTTAAAATTGGAGACAGAAGGACAGATGTTGATGTTATCCCAGATAAGACTTCCTGAGTATTAGTAGCTCAGGAGGAAAATAGTTATTACAGAATTGAGAACACAAATGATAATATGCTTTAAAAATAGTTTAACCACAAAGCACAGGCATGGTGCAACTAGTAAATGTAGCTAAGAGGGGTCTGGTAGGGTGAGACTTCTAAGTGGAAGACTCAAAAAAGTGAAAAGGCAATTTTTAAAAAACAAAGGAGCGGAAGGCATGAGGGAGAGAAGAGAAATGAAAATCAAAGTGCAGAATTACTAAAGGTCTGAGAAGAAATTTCTCTTTTAAAAATTATGCATTGCATGCCTGTATCAAAACATCTCATATATCCCATAAATACATACACCCAGTAGTACCTGCAAAAATTAAGAATATTTAGTACCTCCAAAAATTAAGAATATTTTTAATTGTAATATATTTTACTAATCTGGGTGTAGGAAAAGCATTTCTAATCATCACAAACAACTTAGAAGCTATTTTTTTAACGGCATAGATTTGAACACTAAAACAATGTTATCTTTTTTTCAACTTTTTAGACTCAAGTAGTATATGTGCAGGTTTGTAACAAGGGTATATTTCATGATGCTTATGTTTTGGATAAAATTGAATCTGTCACCAAGTTAATGAGCATAGCACTCAAAAGGTAATTTCAATTCCTGCCTTTCTCCCATCCTCCCTCCTCTTGCAGTCCCCAGTGTCTGTTGTTCCTGCTTTTATCTCCAGGTGTACCTAATGTTTAGCTTCCACTTTTAAGTGAGAACATGTGGTATTTGGTTTGCTGTTTCTGCATTGATTAACTTAGAAGAATGGCCTCCAGCTGCACCATATTGTTCCAAAGGATATGGTTTTGTTCTTTTCTATGCCTGCATAGTATTCCATGGTGTATATGTACTGTAGTTTTTTATCCAATATGCTCCTGATGGGCATCTAGGTTGATTCCATGTCTTTGCTATTGTGAATAGTGCTGTGATGAGCATACAGGTGCATATGCCTTTATGGTAGAACAATGTATTTTCCTTTGGGTGTATACCCAGTAATTAGATTATTGAGTCAAATGGTAGTTCTTTTTTTAGTTCTTTGAGGAATCTCCAAACTGCTTTCCACAGTGGCTGAACTAATTTATATTCCTACCAATGTTATATAAACATTCCTTTTTCTCCACAGCCTCACCAACATCTGATATTTTCTGACTTTTTGGAAATAGCCATTCTGACTGGTGTGAGATGGTATCTCATAGTGGTTTTGATTTGCATTTCTCTAATGACTTGTGATGTTGAGCATTTTTTCCTACACATTCGTTGGCCACTTGTATGACTTCTTTGAGAAATGTCTATTTGTATTCTTTGCCCACTTTTTAATTTGGTTATTTGTTTTTCGCTTGTTGATTTGTTTAAGCTCATTGTAGATTTGAGATATAAGACCTTTGTAAGAGGCATAGTTTGCAAATACTTTCTCTCATTCTGTAGATTGGCTATTTACTCTGTTGATTATTTCTTATGCTGGGCAGAAGCTCTTTAGTTTAATTAAGTCCCACTTGTAAAATTTTCTCTCTTTTTCTGCTGTTGCTTTTTAGAAGTTAACCATAAATTCTTTGCCAAGGCCAATGTTAAGAAGAGTATTTTCCAAGTTTTCTGTGAGGATTTTTACAGTTTGAGGTCTTACATTTAAATCTTTAATTCATCTTGAGTTAGTTTTTATATATGGAGATAAATAGGGATCCAGTTTCATTCTTCTACCTACGAAAAGCGAGTTATCCCAGCAGCATTTATTGAATAAGAAGTCCTTCACCTTGTGCTTATTTTTACTGATTTTGTTGAAGATTAGAAGGCTGTAGATGTGGGGCTTTATTTGTGAGTTTTCTATTCTGTTCCATTGGTCTCTGTATTTGCTTTTGTACCAGTATCATACTGTTTTGGCTACTGTGGTCTTGCGCTTTTTGAAGTTGAATAATATGATGCCTCTGGCTTTGTCCTTTTTGCTTAGGATTACTTTGATTATTCTGGCTTCTTTTTATTTCATATAAATTTCAGAATAGTTTTATCTAATTCTGTGTACAATGACCTTGGTAGTTGATATCTATATAACAAACTATCAAAAATAGCAAGCAAAAATGGCAGCATGGCATACCAAAATTTGCAAGATGTAACAAAAGCCGTTGTAAGAGGAAATTTTACAGCAACATTGACCTAGATCAAAAAGAATAAAGATCTCAAATAAATAACTTAAGTTTGCATCCCAAGGAAATAGAAAAAGAACAAACTAAGCCCAATATCACCATACACAAAAAACATAATAAGGATCAAAGCAGAAATAAATGACAGAGAGACAAAAAATATATATATATACTAAAGAGCAACAAAACTAAGAGATTTTAAAAAGAGGAAAACCTTCAGTTACACTAAGAAAAAAGAAAGAAAAGTTAAATAAAATAAAAAATCAAAAAGAAGACACTGACGGCACAAAAATACCAAGGACCGTAAGAGATTTTTGATGAAAATTATATACCAAAAAGAAAAAAAAATAGATAACCTAGAACAAACTGATAAATTTCTAAACACAATTCAGCCTATAAAGACTTAATCAAGAAGAAATAGAAGAGTTGAAGAGAACAGTAATGACTAATGAGATTGAACCAGTAATAAAAAGTCCCCTGTCAAGGAAAAGCCCACAACTTGGTGCCTTAGTGCTGAATTCTATAAAACACTTTAAAAAGAACTAATACAAAACTTTCACAAACTCTTTCAAAGAATGGAAGAGAAAGAACTACTTCCACACTCATTTTTATAAGGCCAGCATTGCCCTTATACCAAAGTGATATAGTTTAATTGTGTCCCCAACCAAATCTCCACTTGGATTGTAGCTCCCATAATCCCCACATATCATGAGAGGGACCCAGTGGAAGGTAATTGAATCATAGGGGCAGGTTTTTCCATGCTGTTCTTGTGACAGTGAATAAATCTCATGAGACCTGATGGTTTTATAAAGAGCAGTTCTCTTAAATGCTGTTTTGCCTACCACCACGTAAGACATGCCTTTGCTTCTCCTTCACCTTCCACCATGATTGTGAGGCCTCACAAGCTATGTGGAATTGTGAATCCACTAAGCCTTTTCTCTTTATAAATTATCCAGTCTCAGATGTTTCTTTATAAAAGTATGAAAAAGGGCTAATACACAAAGCTAGACAAGGACTTCAAAAGAAAAGTACAAGTCAATATCCTTGATGTACATGGATGCAAAAGCATTCAACAAAATACTAGTAAACCAAATTTAACAAAAGTGAGATTATTCTCTGAGGTGCAAGGATGGTTCAAAATATTAAATTAATCATTGTAATACATCATATTAAGAGAATAAAAGACAATTATATGATCATCTTAGATTTAAAAAAGAATTTTACAAAATTAAACATTTTTTCATGTCTACAAATACTGAATAAGTTAGGTATAGAAGGAATATGCCTCAACACAATGAAGGCTATATATGATAAAACCACAGCAACCACAATACTCCACAAGGAAATACCGAAATCTTTTAATTTAAGGTCCAGAGCAAGACGAGGATGCTCACTCTCACCACTTCTATTGAACATAGCACTGAAAGTCCTATTCAGACCAATTAAGCATGGGGAAAAAGAAGTATGCAAATAGGAAAGAAAAAAGTAAATTTGTTGCTGTTTGTTGATGACATGATCTTGAATATAGAAAACTCTAAAGATTCCATCAAAAGACTGTTAGAACCAATAAATGTATACAAAAAAATTGCAGAATAAGAAATCAACACAAAAAATAGTAGCATTTCTAAATATCAAAAACTATTCAAAAAAGAAATCAAGAAAACAATCCCATTTACAATAGCTACAAAATATTAAAATATTTAGGAATAAATTTAAGCAAGGAGGTGAAATATATATACAATGAAAACTATAACATTAGTGAAATAAATTGAAGAAGACACAAATAAATGGGAAGATATCCCATGAGTATGAATGAATATTGGTACAATTTCCATACTATATTAAAAAGCACATTCAAAGCAATGCCTATAAAAATTCTAATTTCCTGTTCACAAAAATAGAAAAAATAAGTCTAAAATTCATATGGAAGCACAAAAAATAAATAACCAAGCCAATCATGAGCAAAAAGAACAAAACTTAAGGCATCACACAAACTGATTTCACAATGCTACAAATCAATTGTAATTAAGACAGCATGGTAGTGGAAAAAAAAAATTAAAAATGACTCATTGGCCAACAAAACAGAATAGAGAGCCCAGTCATGAATTTATGCATGTACAGTCAATTGATTTTCAACAAAGGTATCAAACATACACTCTAAGAAAAGGAGAGTTTCTTCAATAAATGGTGTGAGGAACACTGAATATTTATTTCCAGTAAATTGAAAGTTGACCATTATTTTACACCCTACACAAAATTCAACTAAAAATGGATTAAAGACTTAAACATAAGACCTGAAACTGTAAAAACTATTAGGTGCAAACATAGGGGAAAACTATGGAACATTTGTCTGAGCAATAATTTTTTAAATTTGATCCCACAAGTGCAGGCGATTAAGAAAAATAGACAAATGGGATTACATTGAAGTAAAAAGCTTCTGTACAACAAAAGAAAAATACTAACAGAGTGAAAGATAACCTGCGAATTGGGAGAAAATATTTGCAAGCCATACATCTGATAATGGGTTAACATCCAAAATACATAATGAACTCAACTCTATAGACAGAAAATAAATAATCCAACTTAAAAAGTAAGTAAAGGACTTGAATAGACATTTCTCAACTGTAGATCTAAAAATGGACAACAGATATATGAAAAAATGTTCAACATCACTAATCATTAGGGAAATGAAAAGCAAAACCACAAAAGTACAATCTTACAACCAAATGAGATTTCATCTCACATCTGTCAGAATGGCTGTTTTAAAAAAGTCAGAAGATAAGTGCTGACAAGGTTGTGGAGAAAAGAGAATGACTACACAATGTTTATGGGAATGTACATTAGTACAACCATACTAGAAAACTTTACAGAGGTCCCTCAAGAAACTAAGAATATAATTACCATATTATCTAGAAATTCCACTTCTGGGAATTCATCCAAAATATTTAAAATTAATATGGTAAAGAGAGGTCTACTATGTTCATTGCAGCATTGTTCACAATAGTCATGTTTTATAATTTATCTATGTGACCATCATCAGATGAATGGATAAATAAAATGCAATATATATACACAATGAAATACTATTCAGCCTTAAAAATAAAAGAACTTTTTCACTGGAAGCAACATGGATAGAATTGGAGAACATTATGCTAAGGGAAATAAACCAGATACAGAAAGACAAGTATCTCATCTTCTCATGTATATGTGGAATCTAAACAGCCAAACTCAAAGAAAGTGAAAGTAGAGTGGTTGTTGCCAGAGCCTGGCAGCAGGGTGGAGTAGGAGGCTGTGAAGGGAATGGGAAGATAATGGACAAAGGGTTCAAAGCCTTAATTAGACAGAAATAAAGTTTTTGTTGTTTACTTTGAGATATATTGCACAGTGTGGTGAATACAGCAAATAATAATGTATTGCACATTTCAAAATCACTAAGAGTGTACAGTTTAAAATTTCTCATGACAGAAGATAAGTATTTGAGGTCATGAGTGTACTAATTAACTGGGTTTAATTATTTTGCATTATATTCATAGATTATAACATTATTTTGAATCCCATAAATACATACAATGATAATTTGTCAATTTACAATTATTAAATTGAAATTATTTTTGAAAGTGAACAGGACGTGGTATTTATTTCAAAAAATTTTATGCTCTGGCCAGGCACAGTGGCTCACATCTGTAATCCCAGCACATTGGGAGGCTAAGGCTGGCAGATTACTTGAGGCCAGGAGTTTGAAAACAGCCTGGCCAAAATAGTGAAATCCCATCTCTACTAAAACATACAAAATTGAGCCAGGTTATAGTGAGCTGGGATTGTGCCACTGCACACTATCCTTGGCAACAGAGCAAGATTCTGTCTAAATATATATATATATATATATATATATATATATATATATATATATATATATAAATGGTGTTAGGAACATTGAATATTTCCAAAAAAATGAAAGTTGACTATTATTTTACACCCTATACAAAACTCAACTAAAACTGGATTAAAGACTTAAACATAAGACTTGAAACTGTAAAATTATTAGGTGCAAATACAGGGAAAAACCACACAACATATATATATGTTCAATAGTCATGGTAAGTTAAATGCCTAACAATTACTGCATAAGGCATCAGTTTATATGCATGCTTTTGAGTGATACTGTAGAAGTCATTTAACACAATGATGAGAATATTTGACATGAAATCACAATATCAGTGTTTCAATTTCAGGCTTTATAGCAATTAGCAAAGTCATCTGTTTCTATACAACTTAATTTCAAATATTAAAATAAATGTATTCAACTGTAAACTTTATGATGAGACGTTTCCATTTTCCTGTGTTCCCTGTCATGATGGTAAATTATCACTGTATACCAATTTACCTCTTAAAAGAACTGAATGTAAATCATTACTGTTTACTAATTTACCTTTTTAAAAAATAGAAACCTGAGACTTTAAGCAAAAGTTTGAGTCAAAGTTTTAGAATAAGCAGATGTGGAATGATTGTAAATATAATAATGACTCTCATGTTGATAGAATGGCTGGAAAACCACGACCAGCATTCTCATCATCATAAACGTAGGTAATTTTAAATAATTATCATCTATTTGTTCTCCCATGTTAATTATTCATTACTTTCTAATTAAAAAATGAAACTTTTTTAAAATTTAGTGTAGGCTTTCTTTTTCTTCTCTTCATTAAGTGAAACATTTTGAATACATCAGAGTTTGGAATTATGAGTTCACATATTAAATTGTAAAAGACAGGAGCAGCATAAACAGACATACATATATATATTTGGATAGACTTATCCAGCTGTAGCAAACTTGGGATGGCTCAAATCTGTAATGTTGTTTTATATATATATATATATATATATATATATATATATATATATATAATGTTGTTTTATATATAAATATACACACAAATATTTTTAAATTATTCTGGCATCTTTCCTGAGCCTACTCTTTGTATGCCATACATTAATTAAAAAAACACATGCATACATTCTTTGTCAAAAGAAATTAACTTAGGTATTTATTTTAGAAGTCAATATAATTCTGTAAATAATTCTGAAACCCATACTATAATCACTAAAGCCTTGCCCATTGGCAAGAAAAAATAATAATTTGTGAGAAAAATTTGAGTCATTTTTACAGAGAGAAAAACCTGGCCTGGTGTGGTGGCTAATTGGCATCTCAAATTTAATTTATCTAAAACTCTACCCCAACTATCTTTTTTTTCACATCAGATCAACAGAAATTTTAGTGTCATCCTTGACATCTTTGTTTTTTTATCTTATCTCTCAAATCTAATCTATCTTGTTGATACCTCATTCAAAATATATTCAGAATTCTTCAACGTTTTTCACCTTAATATAAACCACTATCATAAAAAATTATCTATCTATCTATCATCCATCACCTATCTATTTCTCAAAATAAACTCTGTACTCAAACAGCTTCTGATCCATGGGCATAAATAAGCCATATATCTGTGAACTGTCTACATAATACATATCTGTAGCAAAAATAGATTTCTGGGAGTTGGAGGAGGAAGGAGGCAAAGTAACCTGGATTCCTTGGATTTAGACGAGAAATAACTGGACTGATTATAAGAAGCAGATTCTACTCTCTGAATTTCTGGTATAAAAATTATCAATTTCCACTGTCTAAAGATGCATTTTCTATCAAAAAAGATACTGTAATGGCCCCAATATACCTCACAAGAATGTAAGGATTCAGAGATATTTTGCACAAAACATGCATTAATATTTTATAAGAAAGATGCATATGAAAGAAGGGAAATTTATAATTGTCTTTTCATTCTGCCTATTTCCATTACCCAACAAAAGTCTTGTCCATGAATAGCATTGCTTTAGAAAACTCAGAAATTAAATATGTGACTCTTTTACCAGATTAAAAAAAAAAAGATGCAAATAAAATAACATTTCTTTCTTTATCTTTTAGATTTGAAGCTTATTTCCACTTCTACTTCTGTTTCAACAGCTCTTAAGGCCTATTAGAATTGACAATTCATGGATCCTACAGCATTTGTGGTGTTTCTTGTCAAAGTCGATAATGTCCTTTCCTTGTTTAATGGTCAAGATCCAATCTTCCTCTTACTTCATCTATCTAATGTATCTTACACAATTAATTATCATTCCTTCTTGAAAGGTATTTTCCCTTGGCTTCCAAATGCTTCTGACTTTTCTCCTACTTAAATAGTTCTTTCTTTTCATCCTTCTTTCTGGTTGCTTCTGATCTTCTCTAAACATAGGTGTGCTACAAAGTTTGGGTAGTGTCCCATGGACCTTTTATTTCTGTCTATACTCGGTCACTTCCTGAGTTTGTCCATTCTCATGCTTTTAAACATTATCTTTATGATAAAATATCTAAAACTTATATATATCTTCAAATAAATAATTTTTCCTAAACTTCGGCTTTATATATGTAGTTGATGACTCATTATATTCACTTGGATGTCTAATTGGCATCTTAAATTTATCTAAAACTGAACCCCTGCTATCTTTTTTCACATTAGATCAACTTTACCCGTAATCTTCCTCAACTCAGTAATTGTAACTCTACTTTCCATATCCTCAGTACAGAAATTTTAGTGTCATCCTTAATATCTTTGTTCTTTGTTTTATCTCTCAAATCTAATCTATCCTGTTGATAGATACCTCATTCAAAATATATTCAGAATCCTTCAACGTTTTCCACCTTTATATAAACTATTAACATCTCTTTACTTGGATTGTGACAAAGCCCTCTAACTAATATTTGTGATTTTATTTTTTTCCCTTAGCAGAATTCTCTGTCAAGCCCTGGATGATTCTATAAAAAGGTAAGTTGTAGACCTGCTGCATCTGACTGTGCAGATTGTGCAGTGTGGAACTGTGGTAAATACCATTCATATGTCACTCATTGTGAAATTGTACGTTTATTATGACAATGCTATGGCATATGGTTAGTACAGAGTGTTGAGAAAGTAGTGTCTTTTTAAGTATTGACACAAAGACACCATATGAGCGAGTGGTGACCTGAGATCATTTACTGTTCAGCTAACTGTCACACAATGGCTCTCAATCTCCCAGAATGAAAGTCAAAGTACATTTTGAGTCCAAAAAAGTTTTCTGTAACCTAGCCCTTGGCTACATCTTTTCACTCATCTCCTATTCCTTTTCATCTAGTTCAATGCTTCTGAAAATTTTACTTACATAAGAATCAACTAAGAGTTTTGTCAAAATGCAGAAATGATTCAGTACATATGGAAAGGTCCTTGGTTTTTGCATTTTTAACAAGCTCTTGTGTGATGCCAGTGGATGGTTCTGGTCAGGGGTCACAGTTTCCACCAATCTGTTTCTGCTCATGCTGTGCTTTCTCATGGTTAAAAACATTTGTACTTGTGATTTGTTCTACATGAAATACTGTATCTGTAGACACCCACAAGATTCATTCTCTCACCATTTTCTGGTTATTGCTTTTTCAGTTCTTTCCTTAAATAAAACTTTCCCCGCCCATTTTGTTTCAATTGTAATCCTTTCCCTCTCCACTAGAATTCCCTATTACCTTTCCTTTTTCTATAGCATTCACCAGTCCACATTCTAAATTTGTCAACATTTTTATCTGTAACTAATGTAGAATGTAAGCACTATAAGGTCAGGAGTTTTAGTTATTTTAATATTTTTCATCTTTATATCTGTGGAATCTAGATACTGGCATGTAGGATATATTCAAATACATGTTTTTTAATGAATGCTTTTTTTCTAATCCTTTTTCTCTTACTTGAGACTGTACTGAGAGTGAGGAAAGTGATTCATATTCTACAGCCAGTTTCCCTGCTGGCATATTTCACCATATAAGTAATTAATGCTCCAATTATCTTTGCCTGCTACCTGTTACAAGTACATCATGCAACGTTTACATAGAAGAGTTAAGTGAATCATTGAACTCTATAAATACATCTTACACTTCAGTACAAACATTATTAGACAAATAGATATAACATTTCTGAGTAATTCTGATGCTAATAACACCTTTCAGAAAAATAGTCATAAAAGATGTTTAGAGTTTACATAGCAGAATTAATATATTACTATAGAGAGAATTTTTTGCTTTTCACCCTATTGAATCTTTTACATATAAATAAGAAAAATACCAACATATGATAACTATCTGTGCAATGTGCATGTAATTTTTAAAATAATAACATTAACACTCCTGTATTTCTAGGTGCAAGTGTACTTCATTTGATTGTGCCTTACTTAATGGCACTTCTCAGATAGTACATATTTTACAAACTGAAGGTTTGTGGCAATTTGCATCAGCAAGTCTACTGGTGCTATATTTTCAATAGAATGTGTTCACTTCTCATCTCTGTGTAACAGTTTTGGTAATTCTTATAAGATTTCAAACTTTCCTATTGTTATTTTGTTTGTTATGGTGATCTCTGATCAGTGATCTTTGACAATAATGTTGCAATTGTGTTGGTGCTACACAAATTGTGCTCTATAAAAAGACAAACTTAATTGATAAATGTTGTGTCTGCTTTAATTATTCTACTGACCAGCCATTACCTGTGCCTTTCCCTCTACTTGAAATTTTCTATTCCCTGAGACATAGCAATATTGAAATTAGGCCAATTAATAACACTGCAATTACCTCTACCTGTTCAAGGAAAACTAAAAGTTGCACATCTTTCACTTTAAATCAAAATCTAGAAATGATGAAGGTGACTGACAACGGCATGCCAAAAGAAAGACCAAAAGTTTGAGCCAAGCAGCCAATTTGTTAATAAAAAAAAAAAAAAAAAAAAAAAAAAAAAAAAAAAAAAAAAAAAAAAAAAAAAAAAAAAAAAAAAAAAAAAAAAAAAAAAAAAAAAAAAAAAAAAAGCTCTTAAAGGAAATTAAAGGTGCTACTCCAGTGAATACATGAATAATTTTAAAAAAAGGAAACAGACTTATTAAGGATATGGAGAAGGCTTTTGTGATCTGGATAGATGATCAAACCAGCCACAACATTGTCTTAAGCCAAAACCTAATCTAGTGCATGGTCCTAACACTCTTTCATTACATAAATGTTAATAGGTGTGAGAAAGCTGATAGATGTGAGAAAGAAAAGCTTGAAGCTAGCAGAGTTTGGTTCATAAAGTTTAAGGAAAGAAGCCATTTCCATAACATAAAAATGTAAGGTAAAGCAGCAAGTGCTGATAAAGAAACTATAGTAAGTTATCTAGATCTAGCTAAGATCATGGATGAAAGTGACTATATTAAACAACATTTTCTATGTAGACAAAGTAGTCTTCCATTGGAAGAAGATGCTGTCTAGAATTTTCAGGACAGGAAAGGAGAGGTCAATGCTTGGCTTCAAATCTTCAAAGAACAGGCTGACTCTCTTGCTAGGGGCTAATGCAGCTAATGACTTTAAAGTTGAAGCCAATGCTCATTTACCATTTTGAAAATCATAGGGCCCTTAAGAATTATGTTGTATCTACTCTGACTGTTCTTTATATATAAAATAACAAAGCTGGATGACAGCACATCTGTTTATGGTATGGTTTAGTGAACACTTTAAGTCTACTATTGAGACCTGTGCTCAGAAAAAAGATTCCTTTCAAAATATTACTGATCATTGACAATGCACTGAGTTACTCAAATTTTCTGATAGAGATGTACAAAAAGATTAGTGTTGTTTTTAAGTCTGCTAACACAACATGTATTGTGTAGTCCATAGATCAAGGCTTAATTTTGACTTAGAAAAGTCTTAATATTTAGAAAACATATTTCATAAGTTTTTAACTGAATAGATAAAAATTCCTCTGATAGTTTTGGGTAAAGTAAATTGAAAATCTGGACAGGATTCATCATGCCAGATGCCATTAAAAACATTAATAATTAATGGTAGGGGCTCAAAATATCAATAATAATGGAAGTTTGGAAGACGATGTTTCCAGTTTTCATAGGTGATTTAGAGGGGTCCAAGACTTCAGTGAACAAGGTAAACATAGATGTGGTAGAAACAGAAAGAGCAGTGAAGAATTAGAAATGAAGCCTGAAGGTGTGACTAAATCGCTACAATCTAGTGCTAAAACTTGAAATGAAGTGTTGCTTCCTATGAATGACCAAAGAAATTGGTTTCTTGAGATGGAATCTACTGCTGAAGATGCTGTGAATAGTGTTGAAATGATAATATAGGAATTAGAATACAGGCATACTTTGGAGATATTGGGAATTCAGTTTCAAACCACCTCTGCAAAGATAAATGTTGCAATCAAGTGAGTTACACAAATGTTTTTGTTTCCCAGTGCATATAAAAGTTACATTAATACTATACTGTAGTTTATTAAGTGTACAATAGCTATGTCTCAATGTACATATTTTAATTAAAAACACTTTATTGCTAAGAAATATTAGTGATTATTTGAGTCTTTAGTGTGTCATAATCTTTTTGGTGATGCAGTATTTTGCTTCAGTGTTAATGGCTGCTGACTAATCAGGGTGGTGGTTGCTGAGGACTGGAGTTACTGGTGAAATTTTCTAAAATAAGACAGCAATAATCTGCGTTGATTGACTCTTCCTTACACAAAAAATTTCTCTGCAGCATGTGATGCTATTTGGTAGCATTTTATGCACAGTAGAATTTCTTTGGAAATTGGTGTCAGTTCTTTCAAACCCTGAAGCTGCTTTATTAGCCAAATTTGTGTAATATTCTAAATCCTTTGTTGTACTATTTCAAAACAGTATTTCAAAATTTATTTTTAAATTTACTTTTATTTATTAAATTTAAGAGATGCAAGTGCAATTTTGTTACATACATAAATTGTGTAAAGGTGAAGTCTTGACTTTTCACTTTTAGAGTATAATCGCCATCACCTAAATAGTGTGTATTGTACTTGAGTAATTTCTCATTACCCTCCCACTTTTGCTCTTCCATCCCTCCCAGTATCCAATGTCTGTCATTCCACACTATAGGTGCATATGTTGATATTATTTAGCTTCCACTTACAAGTTAGATTTAAAATATTTTTCTGAAATATTTACTAACACAACTATGATGAAATATGAAATATATTTATAATTGTATCTGAGAATTTTTATATCTTCAAATTTTGTGTGTACTTTTTTGCAGATAGTCGTTATAGTAACTAACTCATGAGAGTTTTTTTCTTTAGGTTTTCCATTGTTGTTATTTTTTAATGAGATTTTATTTTATAAAAAGTTGTTCCTGATTCTTTTACCCCCTTGTGTGAACATTCCTTGAGGGAATATTTGTGTTTTCTCATTCATGGTCCTTGAAGAACTAACGTATACCACTAATTTTGGCTTTGATGATGATGATGATTTAGGATATAGAAATAATGTAAACTCTGGACCCAAAACATTTTTAAATTACTTGTGCTAAGTTCCAGCATTAAGGCTTCGATTTAGGACCAGAGAACAAAGATAAAGATGCTGGTATTCCCTTGTATTAGTTCATGTTTCCCATTAGATGTGCACAATACTCCTATGAGGTAGGCAATTTTAGGTCAATATTATAGTTGAGAAAAATTAAGGATAGGAAGTATGAATTAAGTTACCAAAGAATTGCCAACCAAAAGAATAGGACACAACTATATGTTATCTAAATTAAAGTTAACTAAACTTTCACCTATATATCTATATGATAATGCTGTATTTTAGATGTTTAAAATTAATTAATCCATAATTATGTAAAAATTTAGTTGAATTCTAAATTTGGAAATATTTTCTAATACTTCCAAAATATTTTGCTATAAAATAAGTATGATAGTTCTAAAATTCTCTTCTCCTTTTTCTCTCTCAACTATTTTAACTATTTGACCACAAAATATGTTATGGTGATAACATGATTATAAAAATACCTAAGTGTATTTCATTACACATAAATTTACATTTTGAACTATAATCAAAATTATAATTAAACTCAATTAACAAAAATATAGATGAATTTCATTAAGGCATAAATAAGCCTTAATCATCTGTCAATGAGTTCAGAGACACGTGTTTTCCTTTGAACCCTTAAGAACAGCTTTAAACAGAAAGCAGCAGGAAATTGTTACTGACACAAAAGATGGAGTGCTCAGGCAGGTCGTGGGTAGTGTTCCAGGAAATGTGAGAAGAAAAATTAAAATTTCTGACCTCTGTACTGCTAGTTTTGACAGTCAGAAATACCAAAGATTATATGATGGCATTATAAGGTGTTGTTATGATTCAAATCAGAACTCAGTTCGAGATTCAAATTGATATGCAATATTGGCTAGTAAAATTTTTTTCTTTTTAAGTTTTTCTCCATTTGTAGAATGAGGGCAGCCATTTCTATCCTTATGACTAGAATATCTAGGTTTTTACTACATGCCATGTATAAATCTAATCACTTGACATGTATATTATACTAATCATCACATTGAAAGTATGAGGCAACTAGGTATCATTGTTATTTCCACTTGTAAATTAACAACTGAGGCATAGGAAGTTTGATTTCAGTGACTGATTCACCAATAATAATAATTACCTCTGAGGGACATTGTGAAAATGCACATGTAGTATTTAGAAAAGTAATTGTTTCTGGCACAGGGTTGATGTTTCATGAACAGAAGATATTTTATTCTGAGACTGAGCTTTTGCAATGAAGAAGAAAACCAATTCTAAGTTAAGTGAGGAGCAATAAAAGATTCCTTGGCCCAGATAGAATTAACCTGCTCCGTCTCTTAGATGATATACCTGACACCTATCTGCTTTGCCGTCTTTGAAGATTTGCCAAAGTTTAGAAATCTTTCTCCACTTTCATTTTCAACTGCAACTTTCACTGTGTTGGGAATATAGTAAATGTGAAATAAATCTTTGTTACATGAACCTGGTATTGAACCCCTTCCTCATCTTCAAGTATGATAAGCATGACTTCATTACTGCAGTATCATCACGTTAAGCTGGCAACAGTGTGTTTATGAATGCAAGCAGAGTTCCACTTCCATGAAGTGATTATCCAGTTACTACAAGAATTTGAACCATAAATACACCATCTATCCTCTTTGTACAGTTAATGTGAGAATATGTTTTATACTTGTAGTATTTTGTTTGTCCCTCACAACAGTCCCTGAGTAGTCATTACAAGTTCACTTATTTTATTGATAAAGAAATTCAGATCTCACTAAGGCATATAACTTGCTTCATTTCATAGAGCAAGTAGGATTTGAAGTGGAGATTTAAAACCAGATCTCCTACTTTTAAGGACATTTTGTCATTTAATAAGTATTACTTCCAATGGCATTTTTGAGGCCATGTCTTGCAGTGTTGTCTAATGACAGAGAAAAAAAAAAAGCTTTATTTTTCTTCTTTCAGAGTTGCAATATATCTCCAAGACAGGGACCAATAAAAAGGCTCTGACAACTTCAATGAGCAGTCCCTGAAAAATAATGGTAGTAAAAACCTGCCGTAATACCATAAATAGAATCCTATACATTTAATCAGGTGCCATGCAAAGTGCCATTGTAGTGGGAGTCATGAAGTAACAGGGCAAGCCTGCTCACCTAGCCACCCTGGAACTCCAAGTTCCCACATGGATCCCATTATGACTTTATCTGTATTATCAAAGGACACAGTATTGTGCCTCTTAATTTTAAACACTTTGAAGACATATTTTTATGTCTTATTTATCTCTGTTCTCAGAATCTGGCTTACCACTTGGTGCCTGGAAATGAGATAAATATATTTATGTTTTTAATTGTATCTTAATAATTTAAACACATGCTATATTAACTCCTTAAATGATTCTATATGTGGCTGAGGTAGGAATTATTTCTTATTCAGTTGCCTTCTGCTAAACCACATCACTACATGAAAGGATTTACTTGTTAATTTATTAGGCACATTCCCTCTACACCTTTCAACTCAAAATAAAGCACATTTTGAATGAGCAGAATCTTGTCTATTTTGTTCACTGTTAAATATCCACTTGCAAAGCAACACCTACCACATTTTTGGAAATTAAATATTATTGGACAAGTAAATGAATGAATTACCTAATACTGCTGTGTAAAAGTAGAATGTGATGCTCTCAATGAACAAGAGTTAAGGCTGCAAACAGAGAAAAAAAATTTGCTTTTCTCAGTTCAAAACTATATAATTTAATCATGTATAGAAATAATCTAGAAAGTCTCTAGAGAATCAAAATATGAAACCTAATTCACTAAATCACAGAATATTGTATCTGGGAATAGGCCTGCTTGGAGTTTAAAGGTAAGTTTAATAGAAATGTCTTGGCAGTTACTTTATAAAGCTTATCTTTTTCAGAGGGACTAACTGGCTGAAAATATGGAAAGACGCAAAACAAGTGCCATTTAATTATAAATTGTTCATTAAAGCTGTACCCTGGAGGATTGCTTCTAAGTGACACTTTTCTTTTTCACTTCAGTTACTTTTAATTTGCATGTATGGAGGAATAAGAATTAAATTTTTTAACATGTATTCTAAAATCCATTCTATGTACTCAAATTAGTGCAAAGGATGCTTCTCTCATAACTACAGTTTCTGTGTAATTTGGTCCCTATTCAGCTCATATAAACCAAGTTACATTTTCAGCTGCCATACATGCAGACATCAACCACTGTCTCTCTATATTTAAAAATAAAGAGGCAGTTTATTAAAATTAGTGAAAAGACACAGTAGAACATGAATGTCCTGAATATCAACTATAACAAGATAACAATGCAGGCCTTTTAACTCTCTCTCATCCTCTCTCTATTTATTCTGCTATATTGTCTTCTTAAAATGCAGTATTTGCCAGCCAGAGCACAATTAGGGGAAGAATCAATGAGAGATCATTTGAGAGCCAATCATGCAAGTCCACTTCTTTAGTGGACTTTCTAGCTAAGGTCTTGATCACAGCATTGGCAGAAATGGGAGTGACATGGTTTGGCTCTGTGTCTGCACCCAAATCTCATATTGAGTTGTAATTCCAATTGTTTTAGAAGAGCCCTAGTGGGAGGTGATTGAATCATGGAGAAGGACTTCCCCCTCACTGTTCTTGTGATAAAGTTCTCATGAGATCTGGTGGTTTCAAAGTGTGTAGCACCTCCCCCTTTACTCTGTCTCTCTTCTGCAGACCATGTGAATATATGCCTGCTTCCCCTTTGCCTTCTGCCATGACTAAGTTTCCCAATGCTTCCCCACAAGCAGAAGGCTGTACAGCCTGCAGAACCATGAGCTAATCTAATCCATTTTCTTTCTAAATTACCAAGTCTCAGGTATGTCTTTACAGCAGTATGAGAACAGACTAATACAGAAAATTGCTACTGAGAGTGAGGTATTGCTATAAAGATACCTGAAAATGTAGAAATAGCTTAGGAACTAGGTAATGGGAAGAGGTTGAAACAGTTTGGTTGGCTCAGAAGAAGACAGGAAGATAAGGGAAGGTTTGGAACTTCCTAGAGACTTGTTGAATGGTTTTGGCCAATATGCTGATAGTGATATGGACAGAGATGACCAGGCTGATGAGATATCAGATGGAGATGAGGAACTTACTGGAAACTAAAGTTTGCTCTTGCTATACTTTAGCAAAGACACTAGTGGCATTGTGCCCCTGCTCTAGGGATCTGTAAGACTTTAAAACTGAGAAAGACGACTTAAGGTATCTGGCAGAAGAAATTTCTAAGCAGTAAAGTGTTTAAGGTGTAGCTTGGCTGCTTCTAAAAGTCCATGCTCATATTCATTCACAAAGAGATGATCTGAAACTGGAACTTATATTTAAAAGGAAAGCAGAACATAAAAGTTTGAAAAAGTTGCAGCATGACCATATGGCAGAAAAGAAAAACTCATTTTCTGAAGAGAAATTCAAGCCAGCTGCATACATTTGCATAAGTAAAGAGGAGTCAAATATTAACAGTCAAGACAATGGGGAAAATGTCTCCAAAGTATTTCAGAGAATTTTGCAGCAGCACCTCCCATCACAGGCCTGGAAGCCTACAAGGGAAAATGGCTTCATGGGTCAGGCCAAGGGCCCCACTGCTCTGTGCAGCCATGGGACATGAGACATGGCACATGGCAGCCTGCATTGCAGTTGCTTCAGCTTCAGCTGTGGCTAAAAGGGGCCAAGGTACAGCTCAGGCTGTCACTTCAGATGGTGCAATCCCCAAGTCCTGGCAGCTTCCATGTGTTGTTAAGCCTGTGGGTGCTCAGATGGCAAGAGTTGAGGCTTGGGATCCTCTTCTTAGATTTCAGAGGATACATGAAAATGCCTGGATGTCCAGGCAAAAGTCTGCTGCAGGGTAAGAACCCTAATGGAGAACTTTTACTAGGGAAATGCAAAGGGAAAATGATAGGTTGTAGCCTTCAAACAGGTCCTCAACTGAGGCACAGCCTAGCGAAGCATTGAGAAGAAGGTCACCGTCCTACAGACGTTGGAAGGATAGAACCAACAACAACTTGTATTGTGCACCAAGAAAGGCCACAGGCACTAATCCCCAGCCTGTGAATGCAGCTGTGGGGGCTGTACCTTGCAGAATCATGAGGTGGACCTGCTCAAGGCCTTGGGAGCCCACCCCTTGCATCAGTGTGAGAGAGATGTGAGATATGGAGTCAAAGGAGATTATTTGGAGCTTTAAGATTTACCTTTCTTGCTGTGTTTTGGACTTGCATGGGGTCTGTAGTCCCTTTGTTTTGGCCAATTTCTCCCCTTTGGATTGGGAGCATTTACTCAATGCCTGTATCTCCATTGTATCTTAGAAGTAACTAACTTGCTTCTGATTTTATAGGCTCATAGAAGGAAGGGACTTGCCTTGTCTCAGGTAAGACTTTGGACTTGGACTTTTGAGTTAATGCTGGAATGAGTTAATACTTTGGGAACTGTTAGGAAGGCATGATTGTGTTTTGAAATGTGAGAAGTACATGAGATTTGGGAGGGGCTGGGACAGAATAATGTGGTTTGGCTCTGTGTACTCACCCAAATCTCATGTCTAATTGTGATGAGTGTTATAGGACGAGTCTGGTGTGAAGTGATTGAATCATTGGGCAGGACTTTCCCCCTGACTGTTCTCCTAATAGCCTTCTCGTGAGATCTGGTTATTTCCAAGTGTATAGAACTTCACCTTTTGCTCTGTTTCTTTCTCCTGCCAGTCATGTGAAGATGTGTTTACTTCCTTTTGCCTTCTGTCATGACTAAGTTTCCTGATGCCTCCCTAGTAGCAGAAGCCTGTATAACCTGTAGGGCTCTGAACTGACTAAAGCTTTTTTCTTTATAAATTACCCAATCTCAGGTATGTTTTTATAGTGAAGTGAGAATGGACAAATACAGAGAGAAAACTCCGGGACTGTAGGCAGTAACATTTTGGTTGTACCAAAAGTACAGAAAATATAAGAGATAGTGAACAAAATATAATTATGGCCTTCTGATAGCCGTGCTGTACTTGAAAGCAGACAAATGAGAAGATGAACCTATAAAATGTGAGAGTACATGTCAAGACGAGAATTTCATAGGTGATCATAAAATGTATCATCAAAACTGAGGCAGTTCTCTGAGTGAAGAGGGGTGCTATTAATAAGATCTTTGGAAAGACAAAATTCACTTCTATGTCTACTGAGGCATTAACTTGCCTCCTAAAGTAAAGAAAACTACCCAATGCTAGGGTAAGATTACTGTCCAGGGATTTTAAAAAAAACATTTCTTAAACAATTTTGGATATGATTTTTTTTGCAAGTATTTTATGATCTTTATGATAGATCATTGCTTTTATGGGATAATTGTTTTAATAGGAATTATATATATGTGAATATATATTCACATATATATTCATATAATATAGATGTGTTAATATATAATATATAAATTTATATATATGTGTGAACTATATATATCTATAT
>PVKV010026334.1:0-28186 GCA_004027835.1 Alouatta palliata | reverse complement strand
ATTTCTCCATATGTTTATTGGCCTCATATATGTCTTCTGTTGAAAAGTGTCTGTTCGTGTCCTTCGCCCACTTTTGAACCGATTTGTTTGTTTGTTTGCCTTTTTCTTGTAAATCTATTTTAGTTCTTTGTAGATTCTGGATATTAGCCCTCTGTCAGATGGGGAGATTGCAAACAGTTTTTCCCATTCTGTTGGTTGCTGGTTCACTCTAATGATTGTTTCTTTTGCTGTACAGAAGCTCTGGAGATTAATTCGATCCCATTTTTCTATTTTGGTTTTTGTTGCCAATGCTTTTGGTGTTTTAGTCATGAAGTCCTTGCCTACGCCTGTGTCCTGAATGGTCTTGCCTAGGTTTTCTTCTGGGGTTTTCATGGTGGTAGGTCTCATGTTTAAGTCTAAAAATATGGAAATCTTCACGAATGTGTGTGTCATCCTTGTGCAGGGGCCATGCTAATCTTCTGTGTATCGTTCCCATTTTACTATATGTGCTGCTGAAGCGAGCACGAGTGTTCGTGTTCATTCTTGTTAACATTCTAAAGTATGTTCACTAGATCTGTGTTTCACTTCACAGATAGAAAATAAACCTTTAGGCTACTTTTAAAAAGAACATATTTGTTTTTCACCTAAAGGTGGCTCACATACCCATGTTAATGCTGAAATACTCTTCTTTCATAGCACTTTTTCTGATTTTCCTTGGATAATTAAATAATTGTTCTCACTCCTTGCTTTCGGGCTGGCAGTTAAGTCCTGTTTCTAGAGCAGCTTTTGTTGCAGATCATGAGATAAAACCACTTTTCCATTGTTCTTTCCAGTTTCCTTAGATAATGCATGTGAAGGGCCAGTGGATCCCCTAGATAAATCAACTGTGAAGTCAAATAAATGCCGGATGTGGTCTTCTGTGTTATCCATCCATAAGGAGGACACGTTGAAATACTGTTAATAAGTCCACACCAGTACCTTTCCCCTCAAAAAATGATTCTCTTGATTTATAAATACTGTGGCTTGGTTTTCAGGATGATTCACTATTTTCCCACTTGATTTCATAAAAGAATGAAATTCTTATGTCCTTCTTGGAACAGACTCACAGTCAAATGCACATCATTTTACACAAACACATTCACACACTCAAGAACATGGCTGTCCTTCTGACACTTTCTGTGGGCCAAAGCTGAGCATAAATTATGTGCTATCAGTTTTCCAGCAGCAGCTGCCACTAAAAATCTGCTGACTCCTTCACTTCTTAAAGAAAAATCTGTTGTGTCAAGTCATCTTGTTTTATGACAGGACACATCATGAGTGCTAGTCAACTCTATATGAATTTAGTATTTGACACGGCTTGGCACTGAGCTAAATCTAAATTTTTTGCCCCGTAAAACAGACATAATGGGCTGCACCTCTATTATTTTACAGCTACCTACTACTATTTCTACCACCTCCAGCAATACCACCACTGTAAAAACTACTGCTTCTACAACACTAGGATGACATATGGCACTCAGTATGCAACAGTTTCCTGATGATTCCCATTTAATACTCAAAACAGCTCTTATGATATAGAAGCTATCAATATGTCTGTTTCATAAATGTACAAAGGAAAGCACAAAGCAGCTAAGTACTTTGCCCAAAGTCACACGGCTAGTAAGTGGCAGAATAAGAATACAAATTCTGGGTTTCGAGCTCTGGAACTGTACACTGCCCTGTATAATCACACTTAGTTAACAACACCAGATATGGGATTGATGTATAAAGAGACATTTAGTTTGTGTATTTTACGTGTTGATGTGAGAAATATGAATTTCTTTGCCAGTATAGCTGCTAATATGACGATATCTTTTAATTTTTCTGATTAATTGGAAGAGATCCACCTCTTTTATTAGCAGTGGAATCTTATTCTTGAGGTCTTCACTCCCAACTCTTGCTAGTTGTTAAAGAAGCTGAGGGGTCTTCTCAGTCTTCCAAACAGCAGATGGACGGCTGGGTTATCGGCTCAGTGCCCTCCTGCTTGCCCTTCATCCTCACTGTCACAGTTTCCCCAGGATGACCAATTCGCCATTGCTCCACAGGCCCATCTATTGTGGTAAGTATGTCTTGCTAGATTATTCACTCAGCAAATGTTTTTGTGACCACATAATATCAGCAGGCACTGTGCTTCCTTACTAGCTGGACTACAAAGAAGTTCAGGAGACATAGCTTCTCTTTAAGAAGTTTATCTTCTTCTGGGAGAGATAGACAACAAGGAAGGAGGCCAATAACTAAGGAAAATAACAACAGATAGTTAGGAGTGTCCAAAGGAAAGAAGTATAAAATACAGTGTGTATGTCTGTTAAAGATAGGCCGGCAGAGCATCTGTAAGGAGGTGTGATTTAAGACCCGCAATTATAAGAAATGCCCTAAATTTAGATGATAATAATGGTGTACAATGCTGAATATACTGAAAGTATCTTTGAATTGGTAATTTTAATCAAGTGAATGTTATGATATATAAATTACATTTCAATAAACCTGCCAAATATATATGTATATATATATATATACATATATATATATAACCAGATATTGATATCCAGCAGTAGTATGACAAGAAATAGACGGCTTTTTTTTTCTGCTTCTGTGCCTATTGAAAATTCTGTTACATAATTTGGGTAAATTCGGTTTTTATCTGAGATGTAGCTCTTTTGGTTAGATTATCACTTGTTCATCTGAGTTACACTTTTACACTTCAGTAGTCTGTGATTTTTAACCTTAAAAACTTCCCCTTGCTAATTCTTGGTAGAGTTTAGGAGGGAGGAATCTGAGATCTCATTACTCAAGTTATAGATATTAATTATTTTATTCAATTCATAATTGCAGCTCCTGTATATTTTCAATAATCTAAGCTTAAGTATATCATTGCATTTCTCTAAGTGGCCTTCATTATTGTAAGTGTTTCCACACGGCCTAACACCCAATCATACTTAACATACCAATTTCAATGGTGATAAAAAGATGTGGCTGTGCTCCTACCCAGACTGTCAACTGGAATTGTGATCTCCATAGTCGTCACCTGTGAAGTGAGAGACCTGGTGGATGTAATAATTGAATCACTGAGGCAGTTTCCCTATGCGAGGGAGTTCTCGTGAGATCTGCTGGCTATATGAATGTTTGGTAGTTCCTCCCTAATTGATTCTTCCTTGTTCCGCGTTCGGGGAAGGCCTCCTGACAATCCCCAGTCATGCAGAACTGTGAGTCGATGAAACAGTTTTCCTCTGCTTCTGGAATTCAAGCGATTGTTCCAGCTTAGCTGGAACAAGCTCTCTCTCTCTCTCTCTCTCTCTCTCTCTCTCTCTCTCTCTCTATCTCTCTCTCTCTCTCTCTCTTTCTTGTTTTTCACCTGGCCTAAAGAGACACCCATTGAAAGTAAGAAAGAGAGCGCTCCTTCCAATGATTTTATTGATTTAGTGATAGCATATCACTCTGTCACCGTTACCGTGGCTGGAGTTCAGTGGTGCGATCATAGCTCACTCACTGCAGTCTAGACACTCCTTGGCTCAAGAGATTCTTCTGCCTCAGCCTCCAGAGTGCCTGAGAACACAGGCACATGCCACTGTGCACAGATCATTCATTCATTCATTCATTTGAGACAGGGTGTCACCGTGTTGGTCAGGCTGGTCTGGAACTCCCGACCTCAGATGATCTGCCTGCCTCGGCCTCCCAGAGTGCTGGGATGACAGGCGTGAGCCACCACGCCCGGCCTTCTTTTTTCATTGTTCTCTTTTTGAGATGGAGTCTCACTCTGTGCCAGGTGAAGCGAGGCGCATTGCTTTGGAAGCAGCAGCAGTGCCGCCTTCTAGAGCCCCATTCAAATGCAGAATTCCCCGTTTCCCTTCTGGAGTCAGAGGTGATGGCTCCCATAGCCTCATGCTCCTCTCCATTCATTCGGAAGCTTGGCTGGCTGAGGCTGGGGTTTGGGGGACGCTGTGGGGCTGGAAGAGTCTCCTTTTCTCCTGTTTCCACCTTCAATAGCTGGAATGACAGGCGAGCACCACCACGCCCGGCTACTTTCCCTATTTTCAGTAGGGATGGGGTACATTCCCAGGAAAGTAGCTACTTTCCCTATTTTCAGTAGCACTTTTGGAGGCCCAGGAGGGGTAGGACCACGAGGTCAGGAGTTAAAGACCAGCCCAGCCAACGTGATAAAAGCCCATCTCTACCAAACATACAAATGATTAGCCGGGCATGGTGGCGGACACCTGTGATCCCAGCAACTCGGGAGGCTGAGGCAGGAGAATCGCTTGAACCTGGGAGTGGGAGGTTGCAGTGAGCCGAGATCACACCATTGCACTTCAACCTGGCCGTCAGGGGTGAGACTCTGTCTCAGTGGGGAAAAAGACAAAAAGAGCAAGTTCGCACCCTGCCACCTTCCACCGCCGCCACTCGGTGTGTGATTTGGGGAGGTCGAGGCCCTTCCTTATGCTCTGAATGACGTGTCATTTCTGCCATGGGTTGACTCCCTCCTTGATCCCCTCTCCCCGTTAGTGACTCGGTGAAGTAACTTGGACTTTGTGTTGCCCCATCCCAAAGACGGATGTGTGGAATCCCACTGGGAGGGAGGGGAATAACGGATGGGGTATCTGTGACCTGGGCCTGGACAGGCTGTCATCTGGGGCAGAGGGCCTTTGGCCCTCTGAATGTTCCCCTGAAATGTCAGCTCGTCAGAGACAGATGAATGCTGTTTTTGTTTAAAAAGTGCACCTGGGCCACCATTTATATCATCAAAAGCATTGTAAGATATGTGATTATCAATCTATTGAGTACCCCTTTCCTCCTCCTCTCTCTGTCTCTCTTTATATCTGCCTCTGTCTCTCTCTCTCTCTCTCTCTCTCTCTCTCTCTGTCTCTGTCTCTGATAATCTGATTTTTGTTGGCTTAAACTGATTCTCTCTTTTTTTTGTTTTTTTCTTTCTTTGTCAGAGACGGGACCTCACCATGTTGGCCAGGCTGGTCTCAAACTCCTGACCTCAGGTGATCCGCCCCTCAGCCTCCCAAAGTGCTGGGATGACAGGCATGAGCCACCGTGCCCAGCAAAACTGATTCCCTCTTTCTTAGCTAAGAGCTGTTCAGACCTCATGTTAGCTTCTGGAGCTGGACAGACTCCATATTAGCTTCTTCATTTCAGTTATTCCCCTCATTAAGTATGCAACTGTAGTATGTAGCTGGGGCAGGATAACACCCGGTGCATCCCAGAGTGTATTTGCTGATAAGGGGCCGAGTAAAGCTGCACCAGCAGAGCCTGGGAATACAGGTGCTCTCGAGTACCCAGAGCCCTCATATCTATAAGTCGTATGTCTTTTGATGACAGCTCTAGCCCTTGCACCTGGTACTGTTTTATTTCTCATGTACTGGTTGATCTTTTCACTTTTTGCTTACTCTGCTTTTGTGAAAACAGTGCTTCAGCTAGGTTTCCCACTTTCCTTTTCAAACTAGGGTATAAAAAAACACTAACTCTTTCTTTGGGGCCTAGAGAATTTTGGGCATTAGCCACCTCTCTGTCGCCAGACAAAATGAAGGACTCATAATTCAATTTCAGAGTGTGGCGTATTCCTTATATCACTCTGTTATAATATCTCTCTCTCTATCTCTCTATCTCTCTCTTACTCTCTGTATCTCTATCTGTCTCTGTGTCTCTGTTTCTCTCTCTTTCTCTTCCTCTGTCTGTCTGTTTCCCTCTGTTTCTCTCTCTCTCTCTCTCCCCCCATACCCCATAACATTAACCATTTCATTCCCCATTCCATTCCTTTCCATTCCCCATTCCATTCCCCGTTCCATTCCATTCCATTTCCCATTCTATTTCCCGATCCGTTTCATTCAATTCCCTGTTCCATTCCATTACATTCCACGTTCCATTCCGCATTCCATTCCCCATTCCATTCCGTTCCATTCCCCATTCCATTCACCATTCTATTCCATATTCCATTCCGTTCCATTACCTGTTCCATTCCCCATTCCATTTCATTCCATTTCCCATTCCATTAGCTGTTCCATTCCATTCAATTTCCCTTCCATTCCTCGTTCCATTTCATTCCATTTTTCATTCCATTCCCCATTCTATTACATTCCATTCCCCGTTCCATTCCATTCCATTCCACATTCGATTCCCCCTTCCATTCCATTCTATTCCCCATTTCATTTCCCGTTCCATTCCATTCCATTCCCTGTTCGTTTACATTCCATTAACTCTTCCATTCCCCGTTCCATTCCCTGTTCCATACCCTGTTCCATGAAATTCGATTCCCCGTTCCCTTCCATTCCATTCCCCATTCCATTCTCCATTCCATTCCATTCCATTCCCCGTATAATTCCATTCCATTCCCCATTTTATTCTCTTCCATTCAAAATTCCATTCCCCGTTTCATTCAATTCCATTCTCCATTCTATTCCCTGTTCCATTCCATTCCATTCCCCATTCCATTCCATTCCAGTCCCCGTTCCATTCCATTCCATTCACCGTTCCTTTCACCTTTCCATTCCATTCAATTCCCCGTTCGATTCCTTGTTAAATTAAATTCCATTCCCTGTTCGATTCCCCATTCCATTCCATTAAATTCCGGATTCCATTCCATTCCATTCCCCATTCCATTCCCCATTCCATTTTATTATATTCCCCGTTCCATTTCCTGTTCCACTCCATTCAAATCCATTTCCCATTCCATTAAATGTTCCATTCCATTAATTCCATTCCCCATTCCATTCCATTCCATTCCCCATTCTATTCCCCATTCCACTCTATTCCTTTCCCCATTTCATTCCCAGTTCCATTCCATTCCATTCCCCATTCAATTACCCATTCAATTCCATTCCATTTCCCATTTCATACCCTGTCCCATTCCATTCCTTTTCCCATTCCATTCCTCGTTCCATTCCATTCCAGTTGCCGTTCCATTCCCTATTCCATTCCATTCCGTTACCCGTTCCATTCCAAGTTCAATTCCATTCAATTCCCGGTTCCATTCCCCTTTCCATTCCATTCCATTCCCCTATACATTCCCCATTTAATTCCATTCCATTCCATTCCATTCCATTCAATTCCCCATTCTATTCCCCGTTTCATTCCACTGCACTCCCCATTCCATTACCCGTTCTATTCCATTTCATTCCCCATTCCATTCCCCATTCCATTCCTGGTTATATTTCATTCCATTCCCCATTATATTCCCCATTCTATTACCTATTCCAATCCATTCCAATCCCCAATCCATTCCCCATTCCATTCCATTCCATTCCCCTTTCCACTCCTCGATGCATTCCATTCCACTGCACATTTCCTTAACCGTTTCATTCCATTCCATTCCCCATCCCATTTCCCGTACCATTTTATTCCATTCCCTGTTCCATTCCCTTTCCATTCCATTCCATTACAAATTCCATTCCCCGTTCCCTTCCATTACATTCACGATTCTATTCCCCATTCCATTCCATTCCATTCCATTCCACATTGCATTCCCCATTCTATTCCATTTTATTCCCCATTCCATTACCCGTCCCATTTTATTCCATTCCTCATTCCATTCCCCAATCCAATCCCCATTCCATTTGCCAATCCATTCCATTCCATCCCCCCTTCCATTCCCCGTTCCATTTTAATTCATTGCCCATTCGTTTCCCCATTCTATTCCATTACATTTCCCATTACATTCCCAGTTCCATTCCATTACATTGCCCATTCCATTCCCTGTTCCATTCCATTCCCTTTCCCACACCATTCCCCGCTCCATTTAATTGCATTCGCTGTTCCATTTCCCATTCTATTCAAATCCATTCCCATTCCATTCCCCCTTCCACTTTAATCCATTCCCCATTCCATTTCATGTTCCATTCCATTCCATTCCCTTTCCATTCCCCGTTCCATTCCATTCCATTCCCTGTTCCATTCCCCATTCCATTAGATTCCATTCCTCATTCCATTCCCCATTCCATGCCAATCCATTACCCATTCTATTCCCATTCCATTATCCATTCCTTTGCACTCCATTCCCGATTCCATTCCTTTCCAAATTCGATTCCCCGTTCCATTCCATTCCATTCCCCATTCCATTCCCCATTCCATTCCATTCCATTCCCCATTTTATTCCACATTCCATTACATTCCATTCACCATTCCATTCCTCGTTCCATTCCAATCCAATCCCCATTCCATTCCCTTTTCCATTCCATTATATTCTCCATTACATTCCCCGATCCATTCCATTCCATTCAATGTTATATTCGCCATTCCATTCCATTCCATTTCCCATTCCATTCCATGATACATTCCATTCCCTTCCCTGTTCTATTCCCCATTCCATTCCATTAAATTCCCCGTTCCATTCCTCATTCCCTTCCATTCAATTCACAATTCCATTCAATGTTCCATTTCATTAATTTCCCCATTGTATTCCATTCCATTCAAAATTCCACTCCCCGTTCCATTCCCTTTCATTAAAAATTCCATTCCCTGTTCTATTCCATTCCACTCCCCATTTTATTCAAAGTTCTTTTCCATTCCATTCCCCATTCCATTCCAAATTATATTTAATTCCATTCCCCATTCCATTCCCTATTCCAATCCATTCCATTGCCCACTCCATTCCCCATTCCATTCCATTCCACTCCCCGTTCCATTCTATTCCATTCCCCATTCAATTCCCAGTTCCATTCCATTCCATTCCCTATTCCATTTCCCATTCCATTTTATTCCATTCCATGTTCCATTCCCCGTTTCATTCCATTTTATTCAAAATTACATTCAATGTTCCATTCCATTCCATTCACCATTCTATTCCCCGCTCCATTCCATTTCAATCCCCATTGTATTCCTTGTTGTATATTATTCCATTCCTCATTCCATTCCCCGTTCCATTACCCAATCCATTCCCTATTCCATTATAATTCATTCCACATTAAATTCCAAGTTCCATTCCCTTCCATTCCCCATTCCATTCCATTCCATTTGACATTCAATTCCTCATTCCATTCCATTCACTTTCCCATGCCATAACCCACTACATTTCATTGCATTCGCTGTTCCATTTCCCTTTCCATTCCATTCTGTTCCCCATTGCATTCCTCTTTCCATTTTAATCCATTCCCCATTCCATACCCCATTCCATTCCATTCCATTTCCCGTTCCATTTCATTCCGTTCACCATTCCATTCCCCATTCAATTCCATTCCATCCTTGTTCCATTCCATTCCATTCCACTCCATTCCCCATTCCATTCCATTCCACTACTCATTCCCTTCCCCATTCCATTCCCCATTCCATTCCACATTCTATCCCATTACTTTCCCCATCTCATTTCCGATTCCATTCCCCATTGCATTCCATTAAATTCACCATTACATTCTCCATTCCATTCCCCATTCCATTCCATTCCATTCCCCATTCCATTCCTCATTACATTCTCCATCTTATTCCCTATTCCATTTCTTTCCATTCCCCATTCCATTCACCATTCCATTAACAGTTCCATTCCATTCCATTCCCCATTCCATTCCCCTTTGCATTCCGTTCCATTCCCCATGACATTCATCATTCCATTCCATTGCATTCCCCATTCCATTTCCCGTTCCATTCCATTCGAATCCCCATTGCATTCCCCGTTCCATTCCGTTCCATTCCCCGTTCCATTCCTCGTTCCATATTATTCCATTCCTCATTCCATTCCCAGTTCCATTCCCCATTCCATTCCCCATTCCAATATAATTCATTCCCCGTTGCATTCCACTTTCTATTCCATTCCATTCTCCATTTCTTTCCCAGTTCCTTTCCATTCCATTCCCCATTCCATTCCACGTTCCCCTCCATTCCATTTGACATTCCATTCCCCATTCCATTCACTTTCCCATACCATAACCCACTACATTTCATTGCATTTGCTCTTTCATTTCCCTTTCCATTCCATTCCGTTCCCCATTCCATTCCCCTTTCCATTTTAATCCATTCCCCATTCCATTCCACGTACCATTCCATTCCCCATTCTATTCCCTGTTCCATTCCATCCCATTCCCCGTTCCATTCCCCATTCCATTCCCAGTTCCATTCCATTCCATTCCCCATTCCAACCCCCAATCCATTCCATTCCATTCCTCATTCCATTCCCCTTTCAATTGCCCATTCCATGCCATTCCATTTCCCATTCCATTCCCATTCCATTATACATTCCTTTGCATTCCATTCCCTATTCCATTCCCGATTCCATTCCATTCCTAATTCCATTTCCCATTCCATTCCATGTCATTCCCCATTCCATTCCGTGTTCCATTCCATTACATTCCCAATTTTATTCTCCGTTCCATTACATTCCATTCCCCATTAAATTCCCCGTTCCATTTCATTCCATTCCCCATTTGATTCCCTGTTCCATTATATTGTATTGTTCATTCTATTCGCGGATCCATTCAATGCCATTCAAGTTTATATTCGCCGTTCTCTTCCATTCCATTTCCCGTCCCATTCCATGTTCCATTCCATTCCCTTCCTTGTTATATTCCCCATTCCGTTCCTTTCCATTCCTTCCCCATTCCATTCCTCTTTCCTTTCCATTTTTTTTCCTCTTCCATTCCCTTTTCCATTCCATTCCATTCGCTATTCCATTCAACGTTTCATTTCTTTACATTCCCCGGTGTATTCCGAAATCTATTCCATTTCATTCCCTGTTCCATTCCACATTCCATTCCATTCCATTCCCCATTCCTTTCCCTATTCCATTCCCCAATCCATTCCACTCCCCATTCCCCATCCTATTCCATTCCACTCCCCATTCCATTCCTAGTTCCACTCTATTCCTTTCCCCATTCCATTCCCAATTCCATTCCATTAAATCCACTATTCAATTCCCCATTCCATTCCATTCCATTCCCCATTACGTTCCCCATTCCATTCCATTCCATTAACCATTCCATTCCCCAATCCATTCCATTACATGCCCCTTTCCATTCCCCGTTCCCTTCCATTCCATTCGCCATTCCATTCCCGGTTCCATTCCATTCCATTTCCCATTCCATCTCCCATTCCGTTTCATTCCACTCACCATTCCATTCCCTGTTCCATTCCATTTCATTCCCTCTTCCACTTCCCATTCCATTATATTCCATTCCCCATTCATTTATCCATTCCATTCCATTCCACTCCATTCCATTCCCCATTCTATTCTCCATTATATTCCATTTCATTCCAATACATATTCTATTCCCCATTCCATTCCACTCCATTGCCGATTGGATTCCCCATTGCATTCCATTCCATTCCCTATTCCATTCCATTCGATTACCCATTACATTCCCCATTGCATTTCACTCCATTGGCCTTTCCATTCCCCATTGCATTCCATTCCATTCCCAATTCCATTCCCCATTCCATTCCATTCCATTCGCCATTCCATTCCCCGATCCATTCCAACCCATTCCACATTCCATTCCAAGTTCCATTACATTCCATTCTCCATCCTATTCCCCATTCCATTCCATTCCATTCGCCATTCCATTCCTCATTCCCTTTCATTCCATTCCCAGTTACATTCCATTCCATTCCCCATGACATTTCCCGTTCCATTCCATTCCATTCCACATTCCATTCCTCGTTTCCTTACATTCTTTTCCCACTTTCATTCCATTCCGTTCCCCATTACATTCCCCATTCCATTCCACATTCCATTCCTCATTCCATTCCATTCCATATCCCATTCCATTTCCCGTTTCATTCCATTCCATTCCCCTGTCCATTCCATGTTCCATTCCATTCCATTCCACATTCCATTCCCCTTTTTATTCCATTCCATTCCCCATTATATTCCCCATTCCATTCCATTCCATTCGCCATTCCATTCCTCGTTCCATTCCATTCCATTCAACATTGCATTCCCCGTTCCACTCCATTCCATTACCCATTCCATTCCCCATTCCATTTTATTCCATTCCTCATTCGATTCCCCGTTTCATTCCCCATTCCATTCGCCGATCCATTCCATTCCATTCCCCATTCCATTCCCCGTTCCATTCCATTCCATTGGCCATTCGATGCCCCATTCCATTCCGTTCCCTTTCCCATACCATTACCCACTCCATTTCCTTGCATTCGCTCTTCCATTTCCCATTCCATTAGTTTCTGTTCTACATTCCATTCCCCATTCCATTTTAATCCATTGAACATTCCATTCCACGTTCCATTCCATTCCATTCCTCGTTCCATTCCCCGTTCCATTCCATTCCATTCCCCGTTCAATTTCCCATTCCATTCCCCATTCCATTCCCCGTTCCATTCCATTCCATTCCCCATTCCATTCTCCATTCCATTACATTCTTCATTCCATTCACCTTTCCATTGCCCATTGCATGCCATTCAATTCCCCATTCCATTCCCATTCCATTATCCATTCCTTTGCATTCCATGCCCTATTCTATTCCTGATTCCATTCCATTCCCAATTCCATTGCCCATTTCATTCCATTCCATTCCCCATTTTATTCCCCATTCCATTACATTAAATTCCCCATTCCATTCCCCATTCCATTCCATTACATTCCCCAATCAATTCCCTGTTCCATTCCATTATATTCTCCCTTCCATTCCCAGATCCATTCCATTCCATTCAACGTTATATTCGCTGTTCCATTCCATTCCATTTTCTTTCCATTCCACGTTACATTCCATTCTCTTCCCCGTTGTATTCCCAATTCCATTCAATTCCATTCCCGGTTCCATTCCACGTTCCATTCCATTCCATCCCTGTTCATTCCATTCTACATTCCATTCCCCATTCGATTCCATTCCACTCCAAATTCCTTTCCCCATTCCATTCCCAATTGTATTCCATTGGATTCCCCATTCCATTCCCTATTCCAATCCATTCCATTCCCCACTCCATTTCCCATTCCATTCCCCATTCCATTATCCATTTCATTCTATTCCATTCCCCATTCCATTCCCCATTCCATTCCCCTTTATATTCCATTCCACTCCCCATTCCATTCCCCTTTCCATTCCCTATTCCAATCCATACCATTCCACATTCCATTCCACATTCCATTCCCCATTTAATTCTCCATTGTATTAAATTTCATTCCCCATTCCCTTCCATATTCCAATCCATTCCATTACCCACTCCATTCCCCGTTCTATTCCATTCCATTCCACATTCCATTCCACAATCCATTCCACTCGCCATTTCACTCCCCATTCCATTCAATTCCATTCTCCATTCCATTCCATTTCCCATTCCATTACCCGTTCTATTCCATTCCATTCCACAGTCCATTCCCCGATCCATTACATTCCATTCCCCATTCCATTCCTCATTCCATTAAAATCCATTCCCCATTTTTTCCCCTTTCCATTCCATTCCATTCCCATTCCATTCCCCATTTCATTCCATTACATTCCCCTTTCGATTCCCTGTTCCGTTCCATTATATTCTCCCTTCCACTCACAGATCCATTCCATTCCATTCCATTCCAGGTTATATTCGCTGTTCCATTCCATTCCATTTGCATCCCATTCCACATTACATTCCAATCCCTTCCCTTTTCCATTCCCCGTTCCATTCCATTCAAATCCCCGTTCCATTCCTCATTCCTTTCCATTCCATTCACCGTTCCATTCAATGTTCCATTTCATTCCATTCCCCATTGTATTCCCAATTCCATTCCATTCCATTCCCCGTTCTATTCCCCGTTCCATTCCATTCCATTCCCTGTTCATTCCATTCCACATTCCATTCCCAATTCGATTCCATTCCACTCCAAATTTCATTCTCCATTCCATTATCCATTCCATTCCATTCCTTTCCCCATTCCATTCCCCTTTCCATTCCCTATTCCAATCCATTCCATTCCCCATTCCATTCCATTCCACATTCCATTCCTCATTTAATTCTCCATTGTATTTAATTCCATTCCCCATTCCATTCCCTATTCCAATCCATTCCATTCCCCACTCCATTCCCCTTTCTATTGCATTCCATTCCACATTCCATTCCCCAGTCCATTCCATTCCATTCCCCATTACACTCCACCTTCCATTCAATTTCATTCTCCATTCCATTCCATTTCCCATTCCATTCCCCGTTCTATTCAATTCCATTCCACATTCCATTCCACGATCCATTACATTCCATTCCCCATTTCATTACCTGTTCCATTCCGTTCCATTTCCCATTCCACTCCCCGTTCATATTTATTCTATTCCCTCTTCCATTCCCTGTTCCATTCCATTCCATTCCCCATTCAATTCCCCGTTCCATTCCATTCCATTGCACATTCCATCCCATGATCCACACCATTCCATTCCCTATTGCATTATCCAATCCATTTCATTCCATTCCTCAATTCATTCCACATCATATTCCATTCCATTCACCATTCCATTACCTTTTCCATTCCATTTCATTCAACAATCCATTGCCATTCCCATTCCATTAAATCTCCATTCCATTCTCCGTTTCTTCTGATTCCATTACCCTTTCCCTTCCCAGTTACATTACATATTCTATCTCATTGCATTCCGCATTCCATTGGCCATTCGATTCCCGATTTCATTCCATACTATTCCCCATTCCATTGTGCATTCCATTCCCAATTTGATTTCATTCCACTCTCCATTCCCTTCAGCATTCAATTCCATTCCATTCCTCATGAAATTCCCCATTCCACTCCCCATTCCATTCCATTCCTTTCCCCATTCCACTCCCCATTCATTCCACATTCTATCCTATTCCATTCCTCATTCCATTCCCAATTCTATTACCCATTCCATTCATCTTCCATTCTATAAGATTCCCCATTCCATTCCCCATTTCATTCCATTCGATTCCCCATTCCATTCCCGTTCCTTTGCATTCCAATCCACGTTCAATTCCCTGTTCCATTCCAATTCATTCCTCATTCCATTCTCCATTCCATTCCATTGCATTCCCTATTCCATTCCCAATTCCATTCAATACCACCCAACATCCCATTCTGCATTACATTCAAATCAATTCTCCATTTCATTCTTCATTCCATTCCATTCCATTCCATTCCCCATTTCATTCACCAATTCATTGCCCATTCCATTCCATTACATTCCCCATTCCATTCCACATTCTATCCCATTCCGTTCCCCATTCCTTACCCCATTCCATTCCATAACATTTCCCATTCCATTCCCCATTCCATTCCGCATTCTATTCCATTCCATTCCCCATTCCATTCCACATTCTATCCCATTCCCTTCCCCATTTCATTCCCCGATCCATTCGATTTCATTCCTCATTCCACTCCCCATTCCACTGCCCATTCCATTCCCCGTTCCATTCCATTCCATTCCCCATTCCATTACCCATTCCATTTCATAACATTTCCGATTCAATTCCCCATTACATTCCCCATTCCATTCCATTCCCCATTCCATTCCCCATTCCATTCCCCATTCCATTCCATTCCGTTCAACATTCCATTTCCCATTCCATTTATTTCCATTCCCCATTCCATTCCCCTTTCCAATCACCTTCCATTCCATAAGATTCCCCATTCCATTCCCGGTTCCATTCCATTCCATTCCCCATTCCATTTCATAACATTCCCCATTCCACTTCCCATTCCATTCCCCATTTCATTCAATTCCTTTCCCCAATCAATTCCTCATTCCTTTCCATTCCATTCCCCATTTCATTCCCCGTTCCATTCCACTCCAATCCCCATTCCATTCCCCATTCTGTTCCATTCCATTCCCCATTCCATTCCATTCCATTCCCCATTCCATTCCATTCCATTCCCTATCCCATTTTCCATTTAATTCCCCATTCTTTTTCATTTCATTCCCCATTCCATTCCACATTCTATCCCATTACATGCCCCATTCCATTGCCCATTCCAATCCATTACATTCGACATTCCATTCCCAATTCCATTTCATTCCATTCCCCAATCCATTTTCCATTCCATTCCATTCCATTCACCATTCCATTCCTCATTCCATTGCACATTCTCTTCCATTCCATTCCTCATTACATTTCCTTTTCCATTCCCCATTCCATTCCATTCCATTCCCAACACAATTCTCCATACCATTCCCCATTCCATTCCCTGTCCCATTCCATTCCATTCCCCATTCCATTTCATTCAATTCCTCATTCCATTCCCCTTTCCATTACGCATTCCATTCCTTTCCCCATTCCATTCATCGTTCCATTCCATTCCATTACCCATTCCTTTTCCGGTTCCTTTCCATTCCATTCCCACTTCCATTCCCCATTCCATTCCATTCCTTTCCCCATTAAATTCCCCATTCTATTTGTTTCCATTCCCCATTCAATTCCCCTTTCCATTCCTCATTCCATTCCATTCAATTCCCTAATGCATTATTCATTCCATTCCATTCCCCATTCCATTCCCCATTGTATTCCACATTCTATTCCATTCCAATCCCCATTTCGTTTCCCATTCCATTCCCTATTCCATTTCATTCCATTCCCCATTACATTCGCCATTCAATTTCCCATTCCATTCCATTTTATTACCCATTCGTTTCCCCGTTCCATTCCATCCCATTCCACATTCCATTCCCCGTTCCATTCCATTCCATTCCCCATTGCATTCCCCATTCCATTTCATACCATTTCCCATTCCATTTCTCATTCCATTCCCTATTCCATTCCTTTCCATTCCTCAATCCATTCCCCATCCCATTCCATTCCATTCCCCAATCCATTCCCCGTTCCGTTCCATTCCATTCCCAATTCCATTCCCCTTTCCATTCCATTCCATTTCCCATTCCATTCCCTGTTCCATTCCATTCCATTCCCCATCCCATTCCCCCTTCCATTCCTGTCCATTCCACTGTCCATTCCCAGTTCCATTCCATTCCATTCCCCATTTTGTTCCTCATTCCATTCTATTCTATTGCCGTTGCATTCCTCGATACATGCGATTCTATTCCCTCTTCCATTCGATTCCATTCCCCTTATCCTTCCCAGTTCCATTTCACATTCCATCCCATTCCATTCCCCATTCCATTAGCCATTCGATTCCCATTTCATTCCCCATTCCATTCCGTTCCATTCGTCATTGCATTCCCCTTTCCATTCCATTCTACTCCCCATTACATTCATCGTTCCATTACATTGAATTCCCTATTCCATTCCCCTATCCATTTTATTCCATTCCCCATTCCATTCCTCGTTCCATTCCATTCCGTTCCATATTCCATACCTCTTTCCACACAATTTCATTTTCCATTGCATTCCCCATTTCGTTTCATTCCATTCCTCAATCTGCTTCTCATTAGATTCCAAGTTCCATTTAATTCCATTCCCCAATCCATTACCCATCCCATTCCATTCCATTCCCATTCCATTCCCCGTTCCTTTTGATTTCATTCCCCTTTACCTTCACAGTTACATTCCACATTCTATCCGATTCCATTCCACATTCCATTAGCCATTCGATTCAACATTTCATTCCATTCCATTTCCCATTTCATTCTCCATTCCATTCCCCATTTCATTTCATTCACCATTCCGTTCCATTTCATTCCCCATGCCATTCCCCATTCTATTCCCCATTCCATTCCATTCCTTTCCCCATTCCATTCCCCTTTGATTCCACATTCTATCCGATTCCATTCCCCATTCCATTCCCCATTCTATTACCCATTCCATTCCATTCCATTCCATTCCCCATTTCACACGCCATCCCTTTCCCCCTTTCCTTCCATTCCATTCCCCATTCCATTCCCCGTTCCTTTCCACTGCATTTCCCATTCAATTCCCGGTTCCATTCCAATCTGTTCCCCATTCCATTCCCCATTTGATTCTATTGCATTCCCCGTTTCATTCCACATTCCATTCAATATCACTCAACATTTCATTCCACATTCCATTCAATTCAATTCCCCATTTCATTCCCCATTCCATTCCATTCCATTCCATTCCTCATTACATTCCAAATTAAATTGCTCATTCCACATTCCCTTCCCAGTTCCATTCTGTTCCATTCCCCATTTCTTTCCCCGTTCCATTCCATTTTATTCCCTTTCCATTCCCCGTTCCATTACATTCCATTCCCCTTTACCTTCCCTGTTCCATTACACATTCTATCCCATTCCATTCCCCATTCCATTATCCATTGGATTCTCCATTTCATTCTATTCCATTCCCCATTCCATTCCCCAGTCCATTCCCCTTTCATTTCATTCCATTCCAGATTCCATTCCCCATTACATTCCATTCCCCATGCCATTCCCCAATGCATTCCCTATTCCATTACATTCCTTTCCACATTCCACTCCTCATTCATTCCACATTCTATTATCTTCCATTCCCCATTCAATTCCCCATTCTATTACCCATTCCTTTCCATTCAATTCATCATATCACACGCCATTCCATTCCCCATTCCACTCCGTTATACTCCCCATTCCATTACACTTTCGATTCTGTTCCATTCCACATTCCATTCCCCATTCCATTCCATTGCATTCCCCATTCTATTCCCAATTTCATTCAATCCGACTCAACATTCCATTCCGTATTAAATTCAATTGAATTTCCCATTTCATTCCCCATTCCATTCCATTCCATTAACCATCCCATTCACCATTCCATTGCCCATTCCATTCCATTGCATTCCCCATACCATTCCCCATTTCATTCCACATTCTATCCTATTCCATTCCACATTCCATTCCCCATCTATTACATTACTTTCCCCATTACATTCCCCATTTCATTAGGCCTTCCATTTCATTCCCTTCCCCATTCCATTCCACATTCCATTCCACATTCAATCCCATTCCATTCCCTTTCCCATTTCCCATTCTTCTCCCCATTCCATTCCATTCCATTCCCCATCCCGTTACCCAATACACTCCCCATTCCATTCCATTTCATTCCATTCCTTTTTCAATTCTCCATTCCATTCCCCATTCCATTCCATTCCATTCCATTCCCCATTCCATTTCTTTCCATTCCCATTCCCTTCACCATTCCATTCACCATTGCATTCCATTCCCCATTCCATTCATCATTCTATTCCATTTCATTTCCCATTCCATTCTCCGTTCCATTCCCCATTCCATTCGCCATTCTATTCCATTCCATTCCATTCCGTATTCCATTTCATATACGATTCCGCATCCCTTTCCATTCCATTCCCCGTTAATTTAACAATTCCATTTCATTCCATTTCCCATTCAATTCCCCGTTTCATTCCCCATTCCATTCCATTTCATTCCCCATTCCATTCCACATTCCATTCCCTGTTACATTCCCTTCCTTTCGCCATTCCATTCCCAATTCCATTCTCCATTCCATTTCCCATTCCATTCCATTATGTTCCCCATTCCATTCCATTCCCAATTCCATTCCCCAGTCCACTCCCCGTTCCATTACCCATTCCATTGCATTCCATTCCCAATTCCGTTCTTCATTCCGTTTTCCAATCCATTCCATTCCTTTCCACATTCCATTCCATATACAATTCCAAATTCCATTCCATTGCTTTCCACACTCCATTCCCCATTCCATTGCCTATTCCATTACATTATATTCAACATTCCATTCCCGTTTACATTTCCAATTCCATTTCATTCCATTCCCCATTCCATTACCCTATCCATTCCATTCCATTCCCCATTCCATTCCATAACAATGCCCATTCCATTAACAATTCCATTTCATTCCATTCCCCAATCAATTCACCATTCCATTCTCCATCCCATTCCATTCCTTACCCAATTCCATTCTCCATTCAATTCCCCACTACTTTCCATTATATTCACCATTCCATTCCCAATTGCATTGCCCATTCTATTGCATTACATAGAACATTCCATTCCCCCTTCCTTTCCTGATTCCATTTCATTTAATTCCCCATTCAATTCCCCATTCCATTCCCCATTCCATTCCTTTCCATTCCTGGTTCCATTCCCCATTCCATTTAATTACATTCAACTTTCCATTCCCCCTTCCATTCTATAGTCCATATCATTTAATTCCCCATTCAATTCCCCATTCCATTCCCCATTCCATTCCATTCCATTCAATATTACATTCCTTATACAATTTCACATTCCATTCCATTCCACGCCCCACTAAATTAACGATTCCATTTCATTCCCTACCCCATTCAATTTCCCATTACATTCTCATTCCATTCAATTCCATTCCATATTCCATTCCATAGAGAATTCCGCATTCCTTTCCATTCCATTCCTCATTCCATTCCACATTCCATTCCCCCTTCCATTCCATTCCTTTCCAAATTCTATTCCCAATTCCATTCTCCATTCCATTACACATTCCATTCCTTTCCATTCCCCATTCCATTCCATATACAATTCCACATTCCGTTAAATTCCATTCCCCATTCCACTCCACGTTCCATTCCCCGTTCCATTGCATTCCATTCCCAATTCCATTCTTCATTCCATTTCCCATTCCATTCCATTCCATTCCCCTTTCCATTCCATATAAAATTCCACACTCCTTTCGATTGCTTTCCCCATTCCATTCCCCATTCCATTGCCTATTCCATTCCATTACATTCAACATTCCATTCCCCTTCCATTTCTGATTCCATTTCATTCCATTCCCCATTCCATTCCCCATTCCATTCCCCAATCCATTCCATACAATTCCCCATTCCATTAACAATTCCATTTCATTTTATTTCCCATTAAATTCTCCATTCCATTCCATTCCATTCCCTATTTCATTCCATATACTATTCTTCATTCCATTCCATTCCATTCCCCATTCCGTTAACAATTCCATTTCATTCAATTCCCCATTCAATTCCCCATTACATTTACAATTCCATAAAATTCCATTCCCCATTCCATTCCACATACAATTCTGTATTCTGTTGCATTACATTCCCCGTTCCATTCCACACTCCATTCAGCGTTCCATTTAGTTCCATTCCCCATTCCATTCCCAATTCCATTCTTCATTCCATTTCCCATTCCATTCCCCATTCCATTCCCTATACAATTCCGCATACCGTTCCATACAATTAGCCATTCCATTAACAATTAAATTTCATTCCTTTCCCCATTCAATTCCCTATTCCATTCCCCGTTCCATTCCATTTTTTCCAAATTCCATTCTCCTTTCAATTCAACACTCCATTCCATTCCATTCTCCATTCAATTCCCCATTCCATTGCCCTTTCCATCCCATTACATTGAACATTCCATTCCCCCTTCCATTCCCAATTCCATTTCATTCCATTTTCCATTCAATTCCCCATTCCATTCCATTCCCCATTCCATTCCATATACAATTCCACATTCCATTCCATTACTTTCCCCATTAAATTAACAATTCAATTTCATTCCATTCCCCATTCCATTCCCCATTCCATTCGCCATTCCATTCCATTCCATTCCCCATTCCATTTCACATTCCTTTCTCCATTCCATTTCATTCCATCCCCATTCCATTCCCCATTCCACTCCCCTTTCCATTCCGCATTCCATTCCAATCCATTCCCCATTCCATTCCATATACAATTCCGCATTCCATTCCATTCCATTCCCCATTCCATTCCCCGTTACACTCCCAGTTCAATTCCCCATTCCATTGCATTCCATTCCTAATTCCATTCTTCATTCCATTTCCAATTCCATTCCATTCCATTATAAATTCCATTCCATTTACAATTCCACATTCCTTTCCATTGCTTTCCGCATTCCATTCCCCATTCCATTGCCTATTCAATTCAATTACATTCAACATTCCATTCCCCGTTCCATTTCCAATTCCATTTCATTCCATTACCCATTCCATTCCCCATTCCATTCCCCAATCCATTTAATTCCATTCCCCATTCCATTCCATATATAATTCTGCATTCCATTTGATAACATTCCCCATTCCATTAACAATACTTTTTCATTCCATTCCCCAATTCATTACCCATTCCATTCCATTCCTTTCCCAATTCCATTATCCATTCAATTCCCCACTCCATTCCATTGCATTCACCATTCCATTCCCCAATGTATTTCCCATTCCATTCCATTACATTGAACATTCCATTCCCCCTTCCATTCCCAATTCCATTTCATTCCATTCCACATTCCATTCCATTCAATTCCCCATTCCATTCCATATACAATTCCGCATTCCATTTCATTACATTCCCCATTAAATTAACAATTCAATTTCATTCCATTCCCCAATCAGTTCCCCATTCCATTACCCATTCCATTCCATTTCATTCCCCTTTCCATTAACCATTCCATTTACTTACATTCAACATTCCGTTCCCCCTTCCATTCTATATTCCATATCATTTAATTCCCAATTCAATTCCCCATTCCATTCCCCAATCTATTCCATTCCATTCCCCATTCCACTCCCCAATCCATTATATTCCATTCCTCATTCCATTCCATATACAATTCCGCATTCCATTCCATACCATTCCCCATTCCATTAACAATTTCGTTTTATTCCATTCCCCATTCAATTCCCCATTCCATTACTTATTCTATTCCATTCTTGCCCAATTCCATTCTCCATTCAATTCCCCACTCCATTCCATTCCATTTCCCATTCCATTCCCCATTCCATTTCCCATTCCATTCCATTACATTGAACATTCCATTCCCCCTTCCATTCCCAATTCCATTTCATTCCTACCCCATTCAATTCCCTGTTCCATTCCCCAATCCATTCCATTCCATTCCTCATTTCATTCCATATACAATTCCGCATTCCATTCCATACCATTCCCCATTCCATTTACAATTCCATTTCATTCCATTCCCCATTCAATTCCACATTCCATTACCCATTCAATTCTATTCCATTCCCCGTTCCATTCCCCATACCATTGCCCAGTCCATTCCATTACATTGAACTTTCCATTCCCCCTTCAATTCCCAATTCCATTACATTTCATTCCCCATCCAATTCGCCATTCGATTCCCCATTTCGTTCCATTCCATTCCCCATTCCATTCCATATACTATTCTGCATTCCATTCCATTCCATTCCATTCCCCATTACATTCCCCATTCCATTTCATTCAATTCCCCATTCAATTCCCCATTACATTCCCCATTCCATTACATTCCATTCCCCATTCCATTCCCCATTCCATTTAAATACATTCAACATTCTATTCCCCCTTCCATTCTATATTCCATATCATTTAATTCCCCATTAAATTCTCCATTCAATTCCCCAATCCATTCCATTCCATTCCCCATTCCATTCCCCAATCCATTCCATTCCATTCGCCATTCCATTAAATATACAATTCCTCATTCCATTCCATACCATTCCCCATTCCATTAAAAACTCCATTTTATTCCATTCCCCATTCAGTTCCCCACTCAATTCCCCATTCCATTAATTTCCATTCCCAATTCCATTCCATATACAATTCTGCCTTCCATTCCATTCCATTCCCCATTAAATTAACAAGTCCATTTCATTCCATTCCCCATTCAGTTCCCCATTCCATTCCCCTTTCCATTACATTACATTCCAAATTCCATTTCATATTCAATTCCTCATTCCGTTCTATTTCATTCCCCATTCCATTCCCTTTTCCACTCCCCGTTCCTTTATCCATTCCATTGCATTCCATTCCCTATTCCATTCTTCATTCCATTTCCTATTCCATTTAATTCCATTCCTATTCCATTCCATATACAATTCCGCATTCCATTCCATACAATTCCCCATTCCATTAAAAATTCCATTTTATTCCATTCCCCATTCAATTCCCCACTGCATTCCCCATTACATTCCATTCCATTCTCCATTCATTCCATATACAATTCCGCCTTCCATTCCATTCCATTCCCCATTAAATTAAAAAGTCCATTTCATTCCATTCCCCTTTCCATTTCCCATTCCATTACCCAATCCATAATATTATATTCAACATTCCATTCCATATACAATTCCGCATTCCATTCCGTACAATTCCCCATTCCATTAACAATTCCATTTCATTCAATTCCCCATACTATTCTCCATTACATTCCCCATTACATTACATTCCTTTCCCAATTCCATTCTCCATTAAATTCCCCACCCCATTCCATTGCATTCCACATTCCATTGCCCATTTCGTTCAACTAAACTGAACATTCCATTCCCCTTCCATTTCCAATTCCATTTCATTCCATTAACCATTCAATTCCCCATTCCATTCCATTCAATTCCCCATTCCATTACTCATTCCATTCGATTACATTGAACATTGCATTCCCCCTTCCATTCCCAATTCCATTTCATTCCATTCCAAATTCAATTCACCATTCCTTTCCCCTTTCCATTCCTCATTCCATTCTATATACAGTTCCGCATTCCATTCCATTCCAAATTAAATTAAGAACTCCATTCCATTCCATTGCCCATTCCATTCCACATTCCATTCCCCATTCCATTTCATTCCATTCCCCATTCCATTCCCAATTCTATTCCACATTCCATTCCCCATTCCATTCCATATGCATTTCCGCATTCCATTCCATTCCATTCCCTATTAAATTAACAATTCCATATCATCCCATTCCCCATTCAATTCCCCATTCCGTTCACCATTCTATTCAATATACATTTCCGCAATCCATTCCATTGCATTCCCCATTCCATTCCACATTCCATTCCCCGTTCCATTGCATTCCATTCCCCATTCCATTCCCAATTCCATTCTCCATTCCCTTCCCTATTCCATTCCATTCCATTCCACATTCCATTCCATATACAATTCCGCATTCCGTTCCATTCCTTTCCCCATACCATTCCACATTCCATTCCCCGTTCCATTCCATTCCATTCCCCATTCCATACCCCATTCCACTCCCCGTTCCATTCCCCATTCCATTGCATTCCATTCCCAATTCCATTCTTCATTCCATTTCCCATTCCATTCCATTCCATTCTCCATTCAATTGCATATGCAATTCCGCATACCTTTCCATTGTTTCGACATTCCATTCCCCATCCCATTGCTTATTCCATTCCATTACATTCAACATTCCATTCCCCCTTCCATTTGCAATTCCATTTCATTCCATTCCCGATTCTGTTCCCCATTCCATTACCCAATCCATTCCATTCCATTCCCGATTACATTCCATATACAATTCAGCATTCCATTCCATATTATTCCCCATTCCATTAACAATTATATTTAATTCCATTCATCATTCAATTCCCCAATCTATTCCCAATTTCATTCCTTTCCTTTCCCAATTTCATTGTCCATTCCATTCCCCACACCATTCGATTCCATTCCATTACTGATTCCATTCCCCATTCCATTAACCATTTTATTCCACTACATTGAACATTCCATTCCCCTTCCATTCCCAATATGATTTCATTTAATTCCCCATTCAATTCCCCATCCCATTCCCCATTCCATTCCATTTCATTCCCCATTCCATTCCATATACAATTCCACATTCCATTCCATTACATTTCCCATTAAACTAACAATTCCATTTCATTCCATTCCCGATTCAATTCCCCATTCAATTCCCCATTCCATTCCATTTTATTCCCCATTCCATTCCCAATTGCATTGAATTACATTCAACATACCATTCCCCCTTCCATTCTATGTTCCTTATCATTCTATTCCCCATTCAATTCCCAATTCCATTCCCCAATCCATTCCATTCCGTTTCCCATTCCATTCCTCAATCCATTCCATTCCATTCCCCATACCTTTCCATATAAAATTCAGCATTCCATTCCTTAAAATTCCCCATTCCATTAAGAATTCCATTTCATTCCATACCCCATTCAATTCCCCATTCCATTCTATTTTTTCCAGTTCCATTCTCCATTCAATTCCCCACTCCATTCCATTACATTTCCCATTCCCTTCCCCATTCCATTGCCCATTTCATTCCTTACTTTGAACAATCCATTCCCCCTTGCATTCCCAATTCCATTCCATTCCATTCCCCAATAAAATTACAATTCCATTTCATTCCATTCCCCATTCCATTCCATTCCATTCCCTATTCCATTCCCCATTCCATTTAATTACATTCAACATACCATTTCCCCTTCCATTCTATATTCCGTATCATTTAATTCCCCATTCAATTCCCCATTCAATTCCTGAATCCATTCCATTCAATTCCCCATTCCATTCCCCAATCCATTCCATTCCATTCCCCATTCCATTCCATATAAATTTACGCATTCCATTCCATAACATTCCCCATTCCATTAACAATTCCATTTCATTCCATTCCCCATTCCATTCCATTCCTTTCCAATTAAATTCTCCATTCAATTCCCCACTCCATTCCATTACTTTTCCCATTCCATTCCCCATTCCACTGCCTGTTCCATTCCATTACATTGAGCATTTCCTTCCCCCTTCCATTCCCAATTCCATTTCATTCCATTCCACATTCATTTCCCCATTCCATTCCATTCCATTCCCCATTCCTTTCTATATATAATTCTGCATTCCATTCCATTCCATTCTCCATTAAATTAACAATTCCATTTCATTCCGTTCCCCATTCATTTCACCATTTCATACCCCAGTCCTTTCCACTCCATTCCCCATTCCATTCCATATACAATTCCGCATTGCATTCCATTCCTTTCCAAATTAAATTAAGAATTCCATTTCATTCCATTCCCCATTCAATTGTCCATTCCATTCCCCATTCCATTCGATTCCATTCCATATACAATTGCGCATTCCGTTCCATTCCATTCCCCATTCCATTCAACTTTCCATGCCCCATTTCATTACATTCCATTCCCCATTCCATTCAAATTTCCATTCTCCATTCCATTCCTCGTTCCATTCCATTCCATTCACCATTCCATTCCCAATTCCATTCTCCATTCCATTCCCCATTCCATTCCATTCCATTTCTCTTTCCATTCCATATACAATTCCACATTTTGTTCCATACCATTCCCCATTCCATTCAACATTGCATCCCCGTTCCAGTCCATTCCAGTCCCCAATCCATGCCCCTTTCCACTCCCAGTTCCATTCCCCGTTCCTTGCATTCCATTCCCAGTGTCATTTTTCATTTCATTTCCTATTCCATTCCATTCAATTCCCATTCCATGGCATATAAAATTCCGCATACCTTTCCATTGCTTTCCGCTTTCCATTCCCCATTCCATTGCCTATTCCATTCCATTACATTCAACATTCCATTCCCCTTTCCATTTGCAATTCCATTTCATTTCATTCCCCATTCCATTCCTTAATCCATTCCATGCCATTCCCCATTCCATTCCATATACAATTCCACAATCCATTCCATAACATTCACCATTCCATTAACAATTCCATTTCATTCGATTCCCCATTCAATTCCCCATTCCATTCCCCATTCCATTCCATATACAATTCCGCATTCCATTCCACATTCCATTCCCCGTTCCGTTCCATTCCATTCCCCAGTCCATTCCCAATTCCACTCCCTGTTCCATTCCCCGTTCCATTACATCCCATTCATAATTCCATTCTTCATTCCATTTCCATTCCATTCCATTCCCCATTCCATTCCATATAGAATCCCGCATTCTTTTCCATTGCTTTCTTCATTCCATTCCCCATTCCATTCCCCATTCCATTCCCCATTCCATTCCATTCCATTCCATTCCCCATTCCATTCCCCATTCCATTCCACATACAATTCCGCATTCAATTCTGCATTCAATTCCATATCATTCCCCATTCCATTAACAATTCCATCTCATTCCATTCCCCATTGAATTCCCCATTCCATTAACCATTCCATTCCATTCCTTGTCCAATTACATTCTCCATTCTATTCCTCACTGCATTCCATTCCATTCCCAATTCCATTCCCCATTCCATTGCCCATTCCATTCCATTCCATTGAACATTCCATTCCCCCTTCCATTTACAATTCCATTTCATTCCATTCCCCATTAAATTAACAATTCCATTTCATTCCATTCCCCATTTAATTCTCCATTCCATTCCCCATTCCATTAAATTCCATTCCCTATTCCATTCCCCATTCCATTTAATTACATTCAACATTCCATTAACCCTTCCATGTATATTCCATATTATTTAATTCCCCATTCAATTCCCCATTCCATTCCCAATCCATTCCTTTGCATTCCCCATCCCATTCCATACACAATTCCGCATTCCGTTCCATTCCATTCCCCATTGCATTCCGTATTCCATTCCCCGTTCCAC
>PVKV010026333.1:11876-28293 GCA_004027835.1 Alouatta palliata | reverse complement strand
AAAAAAAAAAAAAAAAAAAAAAGAAGCTCTCAAGTTTATTCTGACGCCTAGTCAAGCTTGAGAACTCCCACTCCAAGCAAAAGAAAGAGTAAGAGTTGGGCTGGGCGTGGTGGCTCACGTCTTAATTCCAGCACTTTGGGAGGCTGAGATGGGCGGATCACCTGAGGTCGGGAGTTCAAGACCAGCCTGGCTAACATGGTGAAACCCCGTCTTTACTAAAATACAAAAATTAGCCGGGCGTGGTGGCGGGTACCTGTAATTCCAGCTACTTGGGAGGCTGAGGCAGGAGAATTGCTTGAACCCTGGAGCTGGAGATTGCAGTGAGCCGAGATTGTGCCACTGCACTCCAGCCTGGGCGACAAAGTGAGACTCTGTCTCAAAAAAAAAGAAAGAAAGAAAGAGGAAGAGTTGACACTGAAGCCCCAGGTCAAAAGCCACAGGACGGATGGATGTCTGGCAGAAGAGGAGTTCTGGACTGTTCCTTTGCGGGTGAACGGAACACGCTACTCTTCCTGACTTATAGAGAAGATAAGATGCACCAGGCGGCTGGCTCTACCTGACAATCGTTCTCTTACGCTCCTGCACTTCTGTTATGTTTCCGGTATATTTTGTTAAAACAGGAAATAGAGTTTAAAAAAAGTTTAACTGTCAGCAAATGTACATCTATATAATTTTGAGGCACATCTGTGAGGGTTTTTTTTCTTCTTTTTCACAGTGCATCTTTATAAAAGAAAAAAACAAAAACGGCATTTACTAGGTCCCTACTATATGTGTGGGGAGGCACTAGGCCCTGCCTTTCTTGTGGATGTTTTCTTAACAAAGTCTCACCACAGCTCTGTGAACGGCAATCACTTTCGTTTTATAGATGAGGAAATTGAAACTCAAAGAATTGAGTGACTTTGCCGTAGGCCGTGCAATAAACTACAACGGGAGAGCTAGGACTGAAACACACAGCTTCAGACTCCAAGTGTGGTGTGAACATAGCCCATGGGAAACCAGAACAGAAGGCAGGAGCACTCAGGGGAGAGTCACACGTGGACGCTGCAGGCAGGACACCCCGAACCTCTCTCCTTCCATCCTTGTCTGGCTCTATTGTGAGAGAGAAAGAATGGGGCAAATGAGGAGAAAGCTGAAACAAATACTTTTTTTTTTGGGGGGGGCAAATCTTCTTTGGAAAAACAGTTGCAAAGTCCAGACCATGAATTAAAATTTTCTGGCTTCAGATACTGAATTCCAATTCTAGATACATAAGAGTTAAAATAAAGGTTTCTCTTTTTCCTCTCTCTTCTCTCTCTCTCTCTCCCCCCTCTCCCCCCTTCTCTCCCTCTTTTCCTCAGGCTGGAGTGCATTGGTGTGATCACAGCTCACTGCAGCCTTGACCTCCTGGGCTCAAACTATCCTCCCACTTCAGCCTCGTGACTAGCTGGAACTATAGGTGCTCAACAGTGTGTCTGGCTAATTTTTCTCTTTAATTTTGTAGGGATAGGGTCTCCCTGTGTTGCCCAGGCTGGTCTTGAACTCCTGGGCTCAAGTGATCCTCCTGCCTCAGCCTCCCCAAATGCTGGGATTACGGGAATGATCCACCATGCCAAGCGAGGTCTTATTCTTGGGAAAATTAAATTTCCACTATAATGTAATGACATTCTTCCCATCAACACCTATTCAAATTCTAGGTTTCACTATGGATCCTCCAAACTGAGAACTTCCATCCTCTGCTGGCATTTATAACACTAACAAATACTGTCACTGTCGCAGGTATCTTCCAACTCACCTGCTGGATTCCAAGTTCTTAAAGGCAAACACATCATCTTCTACATCTTTATTTCATAGCACAGAGAAATGTGTAGAATTTGTATTAATATTTTCCTGAATTTCTTTTTTCTTGAGAAATGGTCTCGCTGTGTCACCCGGGCTGGAGTGCGGTGGTGCAAGCACAATTCACTGCAGCCTGGACCTCCTGGGCTCAGCGATATTCCTGCTTGCCTCAGCCTCCTGACTAGCTGGGACTACGGGTGCATGCCACCACGCCTGGTTGATTATTTTTATTTTTATTTCTTGTAGAGATGGGGCCTTGCTATGTTGCCTAGGCTGGTCTCAAACTCTTGGGATCAAGCGATCCTCCCACCCTGGCCTCCCAAAGTGCTGGGATTACGGCCATCCTGCCCAGCCTGAATGACTGAATAAATTGAAAACCCATGTTTCTAAGTGTTCAGTGACCTGGATATGGCTACATTTACAACACACTTTATTTTTCTAGAGTTCTTCTAGCTACCTGTTTTGTAACAAGTACCTAAGGTGTTTGCCAACATCAACAAACAATAGCTGGTATTTGAGACTATTCTTTTACTGTATTTCTAATTATTTGGTTGGGTGCCTGAAACTATAAAAACACCTATTAGAGTTCACACTCAAAAGCTGCAAATAACAAATTACAAATGGCAATCCCATTTCAAGAGTAAAAGGGTGTGACCATCATGAGGCGGGGGTGTGTGTGAATAGTAATAGCACAGCCCTCCCTTTCACCTCCACGAGTTTTCCAGTGTGGACAACATCGTGCTCATTCACCCTCACGAGAAGGCTCTTGCTACCCAGATCACAAGCCCTTATTTTTCCAGTAGTGGATAAAGACAATCCTAAACCTATATTTACAAGATACAGCAAGCTAATAATTTGGGAGAGCATAAACAAACATCTCAGGGGGTTCCTGGCAATCTGTTGAGGTGAGAATACTGTTCACCTATTTCTCTCTCTTTTCTTCTATCTTTACTTCAAAATGTTTGACCTGATAAAATCTTTTTATTTTATTTTTATTTTTTTGAGACGGAGTTTTGCTCTTGTTACCCAGGCTGGAGTGCAATGGCGCGATCTCGGCTCACCGCAACCTCTGCCTCCTGGGTTCAAGCAATTCTCCTGCCTCAGCCTCCCGAGTAGCTGGGACTACAGGCACGTGCCACCATGCCCAGCTAAGTTTTGTATTTTTAGTAGAGATAGGGTTTCACCATGTTGACCAGGATGGTCTCGATCTCTTGACCTCGTGATCCACCCGCCTCGGCCTCCCAAAGTGCTGGGATTACAGGAGTGAGCCACCGCGCCCGGCCTTAAAATCTTTTTAAATTTTTAATTGTAAGGTACACATAACATAAAATTTGTCATCTGAATCATTTCTTAGTGTACAGTTCAGTACTGTTGGGTATATTCACATTATTGTGCAACTAATTTTCAGAACTTTTCCGTCTTATAAAACTGAAACTCTATACCCATTAAACAACTCCCCATTCCACATCAACCCTCTCCCCAGCCCCTAGCAATGCTTATGTTTTCTGTTTCTATAATTTTGACTACTCTAGATACCTCATACAAGTGGAATTGTACAGTATTTGTCCTTTTGTGACTGGCTTATTAACTTAGCATAATGTCCTTAAGGTTCATCCATGTCATACTATGTGTCAGAATCTCCTTCCTTTTTAAGGCGGAATAATATTATTTTGTGTGTATACACCACAATTTGTTTATCTGTTCATCTGTCAATGGACATTTGGGTTGCTTCTACCCTTTGGTATTATACATAAAGCTACTATGAACATGGATGTACAAATAGCTCTTCCAGCCCTTGCTTTCAATTCTTTTGGTTACATACCTAGAAGTAGAATTGCTGAATCATATGGTAGTTCTATTTTTAATCTTTCGAGAAATGTCCATACTATTTTCCATAGCAGCTGTAAAGTTTTTTATAATCGAGATGGGGTCTTGCTATGTTGCCCAGGCTGATCTCGAACTCCCGGGCTCAAGCAGTCCTCCTGCTTCAGCTTCCCAAAGTGCTGGAATTATAGATGTGAGCCCCTGTGCCTGGCCCACAACTTTACATTCTTACCCACAGTGCACCAGGATTCTACTTTCTCCACATCCTTACCTACACTTGTTATTCTCGTTTTATTAACAGTGGCCATCCTTATGGATATGAGGTGGTGTCTTATTGTGGCTTTGATTTGCATTTTCCTAATGACTAATGATGTTGATCATCTTTTCATGTACTGTGGGCCATTTGTATCTTCTTTGGAGAAATGTCTACTTAAATCCTTTGCCCATTTTTAAATAGGGTTTTTTTGGTTGTTGTTTCTGCTTAAATCTTTTATTTGCAATAAGTGAATCAAATCCTCATCCTCTCTTATCTTTACTATTCTGTCACCAAGAAGTGTCATGAGAAAGATGCTTTCCTACTTAGAAATGCTTAGCAACAGAATGAATGTCACTCTCAGGAAACCTTGACGTTGGAAAAGTAGCATTTTATTATAAACCCCAGATTACTATTGGCTGTCCAGAACTCTTCAAGAAGTTTTGATATATATGAAGTCTTTCATAAAGAGATTATTATTTATATTATTCATCTGATTCATTTCAGTTCAACAACATTGACAAAAGTGTCTACTACTTAGCAGGCATTGTGCCATAAATACATGAGACTTCAAGGAAAATGGACACAAAATACTTTAACTTTTTTTTTGAGACAGTCTTGCTTGGTCACCCAGGCTGGAGTGCAGTGGCGTGATCTTGGCTCACTGCAGCCTCCACCTCCCAGGTTCAAGCAATTCTCCTGCCTCAGCCTCCCAAGTAGCTGGGATTACAGGCACACACCACCATGCCCGGCTAATTTTTGTATTTTTAGTAGAGACAGGGTTTCATCATGTTGGCCAGGATGGTCTTGAACTCCTGACCTTGTGATCCACCTGCCTCGGCCTCCCAAAGTGCTGGGATTACAGGTATGAGCCACCACGCCTGGCCCAACTCTTACTCTTTCTTTTGCTTTTTTATTTATTTATTTATTTATTTATTTTTTTAAGACAAGGTCTCTAGCTCTGTTCCCCAGGCTGGAGTGCAGTGGCACAGTACTAGCTCGCTGCAACCTCTGTCTCCCGGGCAGAGGTTCATACGATTCTCATGCCTCAGCTTCCTGAGTAGCTGGGATTATGGGCATGTGTCACCGTGCCTGGCTAATATTTTTATATATTTTTTTTCAGTAGACATGGGGTTTCACTATGTTGGCCTGGCTGGTCTCAAACTCCTGACCTCAAGTGATCAGCCTGCCTCAGCCTCCCAAAATGCTGGGATTAGAGGCGTGAGCCACTGCGCCTGGCCTATTTTAACTCCTTTGACCCAACCCATAAACTAGACTCTGGGCCACTATTTTTGGAGATGTATATATTCTTGAACGAGGAATTAAAAGCTACAGAGGTCTTCTGATCTTTCCTGCCAGGCCTTCCCCTTCTGAAGGAGAAAGTATGAATCCTCAGGTAAGCCTGCTCTTTGGGTTGGGCCTCTCAATTTTCCCACCCTATCCAGGTGAAACGCACCTGCCATCTGAAAAATCTAGAATTTAAAAAAATTCTTGGTAAGGTTTTGGAGCAACTCCCTATACGAGGCTATCATTTCTGCTTTTAAATAGGCTGTAGTTCATTCAGAAAAAAAAACTTCTGGTTGCAACTTGTTAAATCATATAGAAAAATCTCGATCCGTTTTAAAAATATGAACAGCAAGCCCCGGGATTCCCTACACTGGTATACATCTTTGCCAGAGAATCAGAGTCCCTTGTGTATACATACTCTCCATACATTCTTTTTTTTTTTTCTCTCTCCATATATTCTTGTGTCCTAAGTCTGAACATAAACCAAAACTCCCAAGAAGTTATTGTATGTGAAATTACTCTGAATATCTGGAGGCTGCATTAGGAACAATGTATAATTCCATGGGCTAGGCTCTTGGCCTCACAGAGTGTTCCTACTGGAAAGGTCCCTGAAGGTTACCTAGTCAAATCACCCTGGTGTTACACAGAAAACCGAAACCCAGAAAGGGGAGTCATTTTCTCAGCGGCATAAAGTCACCAGGTGCTCAGATTCTGCATAGGGCTCATTCTACGCCCTAGTTCCTTTTCCCCACGAATGCTTTTTCTGTGATGCTTCATGATGCTATATTTCTCTATTTACTGAAGGTGAAAACAATCACATCGCTGAAAATCCTTGTAATATATACTTGAGTGCCTTAAATAAAAGCCTCTGTGTTAATAAAATTCTAGAGTTCAACTCAAGAAAAACTGTTGCCAGAACGAGGACCACATGGCCAACTTCTAGAGAAAGTGCTTCCAGGCACCTCTGAATAACTCTCCAGATTTGAGAACAAAGGCCTTTCTAGAGAAGAAAAACCATTAAGCTCCTTCTTAGTCCAAGCCTGGTCGGGCCCCAGTCTAAAATTCCCCCCAAATGGGTGGGATACTTTGTTTTGTATTAAGCAGGATTAAGTTACACTAAAGGTGCTTTGGATTAAGGCCTTGATATCAACCCAAATACATCTAGGTCCGTAGAACAACCAAACAGTGACTTTCACGCAGAATTTAAGGTAAAAGTTTAAGCAGAAGTGACAGAGAAGAATAGAAGCCTGGATAACCCCAGGAGAAGAGCGAGGCCCAGGCACACCCCAGAATCGTGACACTTACTGCCACCGTCCATCTGGAATCATGTGGATGACTAATAGTACAGTCTATTTTTTCAGGAAGGTTATAAAAATCTATGGGCTTCACACCTCGTGTAATGTGGGTGAGGTAACAAGCTGGTGAGAATTGTTGCTTCTGCATTTCCTGATTTAGCAAAGAGGAGTGGTGGGGTGTAAAAGGTGTATCATGCCTAGTACTCAATCTGTATTATTTGGTCTAGTATTGGTTGCTTGGGCAAAAGTTACCCTCCTACACTGAATATGGAACCCCTACCAAATATTGTGCAGGTCCTCAAAGAATCAATGAAACCATTTTCCTTTCTGATAAATCAGGTTGTCTTGTATTTAGTTGTGTGGATCCATAAATTAAAATACGGAGGGTCATTTTCTCTGATGCAAAAATGCTTGGTTTGGGAGTAGTTAAAATGAAACTTCTGAAATTCCATCCTTAGTACGGACATTTAGGACCCAGGGGCTACATCCTAGAATGGAGTATTGCTCTGTTTCCATAAAACAGTTCATAAACCAACAGACACGACTGGAGTGTCTTAAACCAAGTTTGTCATTCTATTTTTATCGAGAAGTAAATAGGATTCAGCATAAACGAATCTATTCACTATCAGTACAACTGAGCCATACAATTGATGGTCTAAGGCTGATGACAAGGAGAAAGCGCCTAAAACAAGACTTGGGGAAGGCTGTTCCCCTCCAGGAGCAAAGCAGTCTGAGGGCATCGGTGGCGCAGCAGCTGCAGAATTGGAGGGAAGTTTTGATGTATCCAGTACTAAGGGAAACACACACAGCGTGTCTGGAAACCATTAGAAGATGCTCGAAGGAAGTAGTCATGGATAATTCTAGAAATTTCTAGAACACCGACTGGAGGGGGTCATTGTTTACCTAAGATGAGTAAAGCCGTGTTTCCAATTTAAGACACAAGACTGGAGAGAAAGGAGTCGTAGTAAACAGCCCCTACCGGAGAGCTGGGGGTGTGATAACGAGACGTGTGAAGGGGCATTAGGGACAGTAAGAAAAGGAGAGTTGGGGTGATGATTACTGAGCACTGCTATAGGAGGAGGCTCTCGCAGGGATAATCAAGCGAGAGGGGTATAAAGTAAGCGTCAGGAATTGTAGGGGTAAAGTGTGGGAAGGGGCTGCGCAGACGTCTACAGCAAAGAGAAAGAGAAGGGACGGGGTTGGGGCGTGGCCCAGAGAGGGAACGGCTCAATAACGGGCTATGGCGTGAAAAGAAGCCGGGTGGGGAGGCGCTCTGCTGACAGCTGCTGCTCCCGCACGGCGCCCACAGGGTTAAAAACCAGGGGCCACGGGACCAGGCCGAACTCGGTTTCCAGGGCAACGGCTCCACAGTTCCGGCAGCGCAGGCCCGTACCATTGTGCGGGCGCGGGGGAGCGGCAGCGGCGGAGGGGACGCGCGGCAGGCGGCGGAGCCGGGGCCGGCCCGGACGCTACCAAACGCGCGGCCCGCCTGCTCGCCCGGGGTTTGCGCCGAGCCGCGCTCCGGCCGGGCGGCCGCGGCGTCCTCGGTGCGGGGGCCGGCAGCTCCCAAGTGGCCACGGACGGCGGGGGAGAAGGAACACGCGCCGCCGGCCGGGATTGGCCTCCTGGTCCCCCCGCCTGGGCGGCGGAGTGCGGGCGGCCCGGGGCTGGGAGGTTTGAAAAGAGGCGAGAGACAAAGGCAGCAGGAAGCCTCCTCGGCGCCCGGAGCCCGTGCGCCCGGCCCCCGGGGCCCCCTCGCCGCCCGCCGGCCCGCGGAGCAGCGGCGGCGGCAGGAGGCGGAAGATGCGGCAGGGGGCGTGGGCGCGGCGGCGCGGGCGGAGCGGCGCGGCCCGGGCGCGGCGTGGGTAGAGCCGAGGCGGCGGCGGCAGCGGCGGCGGCCGGCCTCCGGGAGCGAGAGCGAGGCGCCTTCCCCGCCCGGGATGTGAGCGCCGCGCGGAGCCCGGGGCGGGGGAGGGCCGGGTCGGAGGCGCAGCCGGCAGGAAGGAAGGACGGACGGACCAGGAGGAGGAGCGGCGGCGGCCGGAGCCGGAAGGCGGGGAGGGGCCGGCCGTTGGGCCCTAGGCGGCGGCGGCGGCGGCGGCTGGGGAGAAGCGCTCTCATCGCCTGCCCGGGGCCGGAGCGGTGAGGCCCGCGCCTCCTCCCCCCAGCGCCGCGGAGGGGGGAGGAGGAAGATGGAGACCCATATCTCGTGCCTGTTCCCCGAGCTGCTGGCCATGATCTTCGGCTACCTGGACGTCCGGGACAAGGGGCGCGCGGCGCAGGTGTGCACGGCCTGGCGGGACGCCGCCTACCACAAGTCGGTGTGGCGGGGGGTGGAGGCCAAGCTGCACCTGCGCCGGGCCAACCCGTCGCTGTTCCCCAGCCTGCAGGCCCGGGGCATCCGCCGAGTGCAGATCCTGAGCCTCCGCCGCAGCCTCAGCTACGTGATCCAGGGCATGGCCAACATCGAGAGCCTCAACCTCAGCGGCTGCTACAACCTCACCGACAACGGGCTGGGCCACGCGTTTGTGCAGGAGATCGGCTCCCTGCGTGCTCTCAACCTGAGTCTCTGCAAGCAGATCACTGATAGCAGCCTGGGCCGCATAGCCCAGTACCTCAAGGGCCTGGAGGTGCTGGAGCTGGGGGGTTGCAGCAACATTACCAATACCGGCCTTCTGCTCATCGCCTGGGGTCTACAGCGCCTCAAGAGCCTTAACCTCCGCAGCTGCCGCCACCTCTCGGATGTGGGCATCGGGCACCTGGCTGGCATGACGCGCAGCGCGGCGGAGGGCTGCCTGGGCCTAGAGCAGCTCACGCTGCAGGACTGCCAGAAGCTCACAGATCTGTCTCTAAAGCACATCTCCCGAGGTCTGACGGGCCTGAGGCTCCTCAACCTCAGCTTCTGCGGGGGCATCTCGGACGCTGGCCTGCTGCACCTGTCGCACATGGGCAGCCTGCGCAGCCTCAACCTGCGCTCCTGTGACAACATCAGTGACACGGGCATCATGCATCTGGCCATGGGCAGCCTGCGCCTCTCAGGGCTGGATGTGTCGTTCTGTGACAAGGTGGGGGACCAGAGTCTGGCTTACATAGCCCAGGGGCTGGATGGCCTCAAGTCCCTCTCCCTCTGCTCCTGCCACATCAGTGATGATGGCATCAACCGCATGGTGCGGCAGATGCACGGACTGCGCACGCTCAACATTGGACAATGTGTGCGCATCACGGACAAGGGCCTGGAGCTGATCGCTGAGCACCTGAGCCAGCTCACCGGCATAGATCTGTACGGCTGCACCCGAATCACCAAGCGCGGCTTGGAGCGCATCACGCAGCTGCCCTGCCTCAAGGTACTCAACCTGGGACTCTGGCAGATGACGGACAGTGAGAAGGTCAGGTGAGGGCGGCAGCACCAGCTCCCCTTGTCCCGCCCTGTTCATCCTCCCATCACCACCGTCCCCCCCACACACACGCACACGTATGCACAGATCATTGCAGCGGATGAGATGGGGCTGTGACAAGCCTCAGGCTCGTTTTCTCCTCCCTCCTCCAACCCCCTTCCGGCTTCCAGCTCATTCTCTTTGCAGCTGGGGTTCCTACCCTGCCCTACTCCCAGCTCCTTTTCCCTGCGGATGGAGAGATGGACTCTGCTGCTTACCCACCCATTCCCCTGCAGGGAGTGGAGGACTGATTCACCTACTGTATCCCCACTGCTGCGACTGGAAATAGGGGTGGGGATTGACTTGTCTTTTCAACCCTGGGGAGTTGAGGAAAATGTCTGCCTTCACTTCAGCTTTCATTTGAATACTGTGATCTGGTTTTTATTTTGAAATGTATAAAAAGCAAACCCAGCTACAATGGCCTTTTCACCCTTCTTCTACTTTGTGACTAATGCCAGTCTCTTCTCATCACTCCTCCTTTTACAGTACTCTGCTATTCACGCTCATTTCATTGTCTTCATTTTCTTTCCTTTTAAAAATATTTTTTTTGGAAGAAATTTGAAAACATGGTCCTTTTTTTCTGCTGAATATATTCTATATATATTATATATATATAAATTATATATATATATATACATATATGTGTCTGGCTACCTCGTTTTAGTTTACTTTCTTTCTGAAGCCCTGGAATTCTACGAGAGATATTTTGAGACTGAAACATGTGTGTGCCTAGACTGGAAAGATGCCCCTGGGTTTGTCCGTCTTTTTGTGTTGGCTTCTTCCCAGCCTCCATCCGTCCAGTGTGCCCCACTTCCACATTCTGGGTATAATTTCTTTCTTCTCCTTGTCCATTGGGACCTGTTTCTAATCTTGACTTAATTTATAGCACAAATACGTGGGCGCAATGAGAGTTGAACGGTTATTTTTGTTGGAGATGCAGATTGTGTCTTGAAAATGATGATTATATATGCAAATTCTGTCCTACCCGCACCCTCTTCCGAGTTTCCCCACTAAAAGGTCGCACAGTGCGGCTTCCACAGGAAGCAGGAGCAGAGCTGGCCTGCAGAGCCCCAGGGCTGTGATGAAGCTCATGTCTTATCTCTGTTCTATTAACAAAATGAGAGTTTGTGGGTTTAAAAAAAATTCTGTTTCTAAATGGAGGAATAGATGACTTTATTTACTTTGGTGGGGATTGGGACTTGTGGCTTTAAAGAAATCACTTTTGAGTAGGATGTATATTTTTGTTGGATTTTTGTTGTTGTTGTTTATTTTTTTAGAATCCTCCACAGCAACATGCGAGACCATGGAGTTAAAAGAAACCCAGAGACCTTTATCAATTAATTGTACTGTTTGTGAATTTGTATAAATAATAACAAAGATCCTCTTAAAACGTTTATATTCTTACAGTAAAAGGTTAAACTGATATTTATATAATAAAAGAGGAAATATGAAGTATGTTTTTGAAAAAAAAACCGACAGCCTCGTATCTGCGAATTATTTTTAAGGCATTGTGTGCTTGGGTTCTTGCCAAGGTAGGAGGTGCTGTTTGTATACTCTGAGAGGACACAAGGTGGAGTTGGGTGCATCCTATGTGGGGGTGAGTCAACTCACGGGTAAAATTTTATTCTGTATAAGGTTTACTACTGACATGTTTTGTTTCTAGAAATGTGATTAGACTGGAGATTTATATAATTTTTTGGCTTTAAACTGTCAACGTGGAAATTTAAAGAAATTGAACAAAATGAAACTTTTTTAAAAGCCAGATTTGTATGTAAGTCACAGTTTCCCTGAGTGGCCAGTTTTTCTTTGGGTAAAAGTGAGATCTAGGGGTGATGTTGAAAAAAGTGGATCATGAGATGTGGACTTGGGGAAGAAAGATGGAGTTCTTTGCCCTCAGAGCGGGTGTGGGGAGGATGTGAAGGTAGAAGGACTGAAGCCATTCATTGTTCAGAAAAGTTAAAAGAGCGCTGTCCTTGCTTGCTTGCCGGCTCAGTCATGCGTACGGAATCTCCCAGTGTGAGTGAGGGTCCTGGTGGAAAGGAGGAGGGCAGCTCTAGCCCTCTTTTTAACATTCCCCTCCAGGCCAGGCTGTAAGGAAGCACTTTCCTGGGGGATGGGGAGCTTGGCCAGGATTCTCGCACATTTGCATTTTAGCACTACCAGCAGCCAAGGCTGGCCACTGGATCCACTCTGTCAAGGGTTTTTAGACTGAAACCGGGGCAGATTAATGAATACCAGCGATTCCAGCAAAGAGTTCCCTTTGGTAGACAGTAACGAAATAATCTGACACCCTGTGGTTTGGCTGTGGAGACCTATGGGTATAAATGCTCCAGCAGGGGAGTGCTTCATATTCCTGGTTTCACATTGGTCTTGGTTGTTTCTGAGATTGTTTTAAAAAAAAATACTGATCTCAGCAAGAGCTGATAAGAGTAGTATAAAACTTTCCTGGATCAACCCCTCTTTCCAGGAAGAGGGCTGGAACCCAGGTTTCTCTTGGGATAAGATTGTTTTGTAAAATGTCCAAGCTTTCTGCGTGAGCATATCACAAAAGCTGCATTGTTCCTTTTTGGAGAGCCATCACAATTGGGTCTAATTGAGCCTGACACTAGATCCATCTTCTGTTTCTTTGGGGAAGGTGTGGATCTCTTTCTTCCCACTTAGGTTACAGTGCTTTATGCCTGGAAAAAAAAAATGTGTGAAGCCTATTAAGAAGTAGGGACTCTGAATTAGGGTCAGCTTTCTAATTTAGCATTTGACATAACTCATAAAGGTTACACAAGCTGTGGGTTCTTAGTCTGTTTTTCTTCCAAGAGACCGCATGGCTGTACAGATTCGAGCACCTAAGTCTTAGGCTCTGTATTCACAGTCTTCATTTTAATATGCAGAATAATCCTACCACCTGTAACTTGAAGCATGTTCTGTTTTGTCTCGTTTTTATGTTAAATGTTAAATAGAAGCTTGACTAAAGGTTGGCAAATTAATGTTTGAAAGTTAAGAACATGGCTCTATAGTTATCCTGAATGAGGCATGCTTAATAGAGCTGGAGCTTCTCTGGAAACGATGATAAACTACCTAGAGTGGTTAGTGAAGGTCAATTGCTAATCTCTCAGCCTTTTTGGATGGAAAGTAGTTAATGTGTTGAGAACCTGTGTGTGCTTTACAAGGCACTTGTAAGTTTTAATCTTTAAAGCAGCCTGCTGAAACAGGAATTATCCCTGTTTTCCAGATAAGTCATAATGCCTGCGGTAAGTTACCCAGCCAGTAAGTGAGGGAGCCAGGATTCAAACCTAAGCTCCATTTCCCTCCCCTCCTCCTTGTTTTCTTCTTCTTCTTTTTTTTTTTTTTTTTTGACAGGGTCTTATCTGTCACCAGGCAGGAGTGCAGTAGTACAATCAGTCACAGTCCACTGTGGCCTTTACTTCACAGGCTCAAATGATCCTCACACCTCAGCCTCCCGAGTAGCTGGGACTACAGTCGTTAACCAACCACTATGGCTGGCTTTTTTTTTTTTTTGGTATTTCTTTGTAGAAACAGTTTCATCATGTTGCCCAGACTGGTCTCAAACTCCTAGGCTCAAGCAATCTGCCCGCCTTGGGCTCCCAAAGTCCTGGGATTACAGGCGTGAGTCACTCTGCCTGGCCCAGGCTCCATTTCTCAAATTCAGCTCGATTCTGCTTGATGAGAAGGTTTAGTTGACTCGTTATACCTTGGTTTCCAGTAAGGTGACCCTCATAGAAGTGAACGGTAGCTGTTTGAACACCGTATGAACAAGCTTATGCCATAGGGCACTGCTTCAAAGGGAATAAGAGTGATTCTTGGTGGTATGAAAGGTTGATCCCCACCATACCCACAGGAATGGGAGAAATGCATTAAAGAATAGAAGAGCTGGCTGGGCACGGTGGCTCAGGCCTGTAATCCCAGCACTTTGGGAGGCCGAGGAGGGTGGATCACGAGGTCAGGAGTTCAACACCAGCTGGGCGTGGTGGCACACAGCTATAGTCTCAGCTACTAGGGAGGCTGAGGCAGGAGAATCACTTGAACCTGGGAGATGGAGGTTGCAGTGAGCTGAGATTTCTCCACTGCATTCTAGCCTGGGCGATAAAAAGCGAGACTCTGTCTCAAAAAAAAAAAACCAAAAAAAAAAAAACGAGCTAAAGGACATGAGCTGATAGCAGACTTTGTGTGGTGGTACAGAAGTTAAGAGGCACTCCAGGGCAGTTCTAAAATAAACTTGGTTCAGGTATTTGCTGAAACTTGAGAACTGAAAAAACATAATGTAAACTTTGTGTAAACCTTATCATTTAGAAGTAATAAACCTCAACAGAAACTGGGTAGTCAAGGAACAGCTTCATTTCCCTTCTTTTTCTAAGTCTCATGGTGCATAGCCCTTTAATGTTCTTACTGAAAAGATTATCTACAAATGCACCTGTGGGGGCTCGGAGGACTGCTGCTGCTCCCAAGCTAGGCCTCTAACTTGTCCAACTTAATAGTTACTAAAACTGAAAGCCAGTATCAGTATATCCTTAAATAGTTCAGAAAACTCAAACTGGTCAGGTTCTTTCATAATTCAGATGAACAGCCAAGATCTAAAAAAGCAAATGTTCCTTTTTCTTTTGAAAGGTACGAACTTTCTCTTATATTAGGACCTGTGATGTGTAAATTAAAGCATGGCCTAGCTTCCAAATCCTGCTGCTTTCCTGAAGTGGTCACTAGATAGGTGCTGGTCTTACAATATAAATAAAACCTTTCACTTTTGACTTAGAGAATTTGAATTCAGGTTTTCAAAGGGAAAGGGTAGTGGCCCCAGGGACCACTGTGTTTCTAAAGAATAAGAACCTCTTGATTAAAAGATCAGATTTGTAAAACAAAACCAAGACCTCATGCAGCTTCTGACAACTGTGTCTTCCCAGTTCTGTGAAAGGGAAAGCCCTGGCCTCTGATCTTTGCTCTGTTCTGCGGTAGAAAGGGAGGGACTATAGTAAGTCATCTAGTGGTCCCTTCTCTCTGTTCTCTTTCTCTTCCCTGCATCAGACATTGCCCCTTTTAAAAGTTAATTCCATCCCTTTAGTAGAGGGCAAGACCTAAATTTTGTGCCATTATGAACCCCTGAGGAGTCAGAGGGGTGAGGCTTTTTGATGAAATAATGTGGATCATGAGTAAAGCACAGGATTAGAAATTAGAAACCTGCATTCAAACCTAAGCTTAGGCTTGGGCTACGTATTTACCTCATTTCTGTCAATACTTGTTCAAATATTAGGCAGCAAGTTAAAATATTTAGAAGTGTTGTAAAACAGATGGTACATGCATATTTAGATCAGCACCAAATACTAATAATTTACTTAATGAAGTATCAAAGGTAAGTGCACAGTTGGAATAAGAGCATATATTCTCAGCTCTTGTATGGAAACAAGTATTTCTAGACAATTGGTAAATTTCAGTGTCCACAAATGATCAGTTTCAGTCTTTTTCTCTTTTCCAGGGATTGCTCTGATTTTTGCCTGGTGGAGTTGCCTTTACCAACCCAGAGTATTTGGTCATATGTAAAGCCAAGTCCTCCAGTTGAATTGCAAAAGAAAGTAAGCTTGAGCAGCACTAGAGTGGGGTATGTTAAACACCCCTCCCAATAAAACAGTAGAAGTGGAATTCCTCTGCCTGCTATTTGTTAACCCAGATAAATGCATATATTTTCTTTAAAAAAAAAAAAAGACTTAAGTTTCTATTATCTCATTACTCTTCTACTTTACTGTTTAAGGAACAAATGCTATATATCCTTATAACAAACTTATAAGGATACTTGCATTTGTGATAGTGGAAACGAATGCGTCTCAGTTACAGAGAAGAACTGGGTCTGCAGCAGCAGTGGCAGCAGAGAAACCCAAGGGAGACAAGGTTAGGAATGTGAATGTGGTCTGCTGAAGAATTCACTCATAACGCAGTGTCCGGTTTCTCTGCCTCGAAATTTTTGTTTTTCCAAATCTGGCAGGTATGGTGCTTTTATAAATGGGGAAAGATGCTTAACAAAGTGGAAAAGCTTTTGCCTGGGTAATTAGAGGAGAACCTAGTCTCAGAACCAGGGTTGCTCTAGACTTAATGACCAACGCAGAAGGAGACCAACACGGAGACGGCTCACAGAGGCCCTGCAAAGCACCACCCTGTCTCTCTTCAGAAACATGCCGCACCAGGCCAGGCATGGCACACATGTAGTCCCAGCTACTCACAGGCTGAGGTGGGAGGATCACTTAACAGGGGAGTTCAAGAGCAGCCTGAGTGACGGAGCAAGACCCGGTCTCTTAAAAAAACAATTTTTTTTTTGTCTTTTTTTTTTTGAGACAGAGTCTCACTCTGTTGCCCAGGTTGGAGTGCAGTGGCATGATCAGAGCTCACTGCAGCCTTGGACTCCTGGGCTCATGAGATCTTTCCACCTCAGCCTTTAAAAAAAGTTTCTTTAAAGGTGCTCCACCAAATCATATTATTTTCACTAGGAGTAAAAAAAAAAAAAAAAAAAAACC
>PVKV010026333.1:0-11776 GCA_004027835.1 Alouatta palliata | reverse complement strand
TTCCAAAACACTGCCTTGTCACACGTAGTAATGTGGAGTACTGATGCTGGTACATGCTTACGCTAGCTTCGAAGCTAAGAAAACTACGCCTGTTTCACAGACTATCACTACCTGCCACACAATCCTTCTATAAAACAGAATCGAGTTGCGAAAACTCTAGCTATTTTCTCTTCATTCAAGGGTAAAAAGGCTTGACTTCACAGATGTTTTAGTTACAAATCCCACTTGTCCAGAAAGAGGAAAAGGGTCTAAGTTGTTAATATTAGGCACCTTTTTAGGGTTATGACTCCCCCATTTACATAATCCACACTCCAGAAGGATCAGACCTACCACACAGCAGTGTGTCAATTACTTCTTACATCATGGATCCGAGACACCGGAACTGGACTGTGGGAAAACAGGTCTTTGAGACCAGATTAATTTTTCATAAATATTAATGTGGAATTATTTCATATGGCTTGGAAAACATTGATTTTCTCATCTAAAAAGGATACGAGGAAATATTTACTACCATGGTTCATAATATTTCTCCTTAGGAAATCTTGACCCCAAACTGGCATTATTTATGTACACACCTGCTACCTTTTTCCAGACCAAGGCAAGGCTTTTTGAGAAGTGGTCACTAAAGAGGGAGGAGCCAAAAAATTTAGTCCTGCTATTTCTCAGAATATCTAGAAAAATCACTGAGGCTAAAATTGGACACATGATAAGAGAGAGAGAAACTGCAACAGTTATGCCCCTCAAATAAATGCTTAATGTTCTTAGATTGGAAGACAACCATTTGTACTTTCAATAATTTAAACCTTAACTTCATTGCCCAAAAATCCACTGCTGTGAACTACAAAAAAAAAAAAAAAAAAAAAAAAAAAAAAAAAAAAAAAAATGATGGCCAGTAGGTGTGTCTTAAACGACATGAAAATGACGAGATGAAAGTGACAATTTCTGCCTCTTCTAATTTGTTTCAAATGCACAGAATTTAGCCAGTTTTCAGGAATCTGTAAAAACAGGATGGCTAAGTTCTGTGGCCCCCTGAACTTTATCCACTGACAGCTAACTGTTGTAGGAAGCAGAGAAGGTCTTCAAGTTTCCAGAGCCTGGAGTAGATAGAGGATTGGCTCTTCCAGCCCTAGCTGACGCCTGTGCACTTGAGACAGATGCCCTGCCATTGTGCTCAGGGTCAGATGTCAACAATCAGAACAGCATGATCCACAGGAAGGCAGCTGGCCTCTCTCTTCCCGACACAGAAGAGTCTAATTTTCAATGGAATCGCAAGAGGAACTGCAGAAACTCATTAACGTAAGACACAGGATTTAGCAGCAAACAGTTTCATTGCTGCTTTATTTATTTTTAGAGTTGGGGGCTCGCTCTGTCACCCAGGCTGAAGTGCAGTGGTGTGATCATAGCTCACCACAGCCTCGACTTCCTGAGCTCAAGCAGTCCTCCCATCTCAGCCTCCCAATAGCTGGGACCACAGGCATGTGCCACCACACCCAACTAACTTTTTTTTTTTTTTTTTTTTTTTGTAGAGACAGGGTCTCGCTATGCTGTGTGGGCTGGTCTCCAACTCCTGGGCTTCAGTGATCCTCCCCTCTTGGCCTCCCAAAATGCTGAGAATACAGGTGCCTACAACTGCTTGCTTTAGAAATAAAAATGTGCTTATGTGGGTTAAGAGGTAAAAACAATTTTTGTTTTTTTCTTTTTTTTTTTTTTTTTTTGAGACAGAGTCTCACTCTGTTGCCCAGGTTGGAGTGCAGTGGCATGATCAGAGCTCACTGCAGCCTTGGACTCATATTATTGAAAGCACTACATATTATTGAAAGGTAGGGCTGGAAAACTGTTACTGTCTCCTGGAGTGTTCCTCAGCCTCCCCAACCCTCTAAACAACAGCAACAAAACCCTCTTACACAATTTACCTTCCCCATTATGAAGCAGCTATGAAGCATATCCAAACCAGTATTAGAGGTATTAATAGCTAGGAGTCTGACCTTGTGTTTTCCTTTACTCCAAGTTTATGAAAATGTTTTGGGGGTCAATATAAGGTAGTAAAATAAAATATGGTTAACGCAAAACTAAGTATTTGTTCTTCGCTGTGGAAGCGAGAAAGGGGAGAAATCCACAAAGTCTGCAAGCCTCGTGTTTTGTCAGTAGGTGGCAGCATTGTCTTCTGCGAGTTGGAAGCTGTCTCCAGCGGGGAACCAACCTCCTCCCATCTAACAAATCCCCTCTGGCCCTTTCCCCTTCACCTGCACCCCCAAAGTATTTACTCAGGGCATAAGAGTTGACAAGTGAGGAATCTCACTTCCTGGAAAAGATGAAATTGAATTTTAAAATATCAGTGAGGTTACTCCCCAGAGCCAGGTGTTATTTTGCAGCTCTCTGCTTTTGGAGCTAAGAGAATCGAACATCAACTTATGCTTTTTTTTTCATCTTTAAACTTTGAATTATTCTTAAAAGGCCTTTCATACAAATCCTTGTTAGATTGCCATATCTGGGGAGTTTGGGAAAATGAAAAAATAGGGAAAATTTTAGTCATACACAGAGGTATCAATTTAAACAGCAAGAAAAAATGAGCTAGTTTTTTTTTTTATTATTATTACAGGAGAAAAATCAAAAGTGTATCATCTGTGATGAAAAATTCCAGAGATCCTTTGAGGAAAAACAACTAAAACGTTTTAGGAGTATGTTTATTATTATTATTAAAAGGAGTATCTTTATTGCCCAGATGAAGACATCTTCATAAAATCTAAGAGTCTATGAAGATGAAAATAGTGAGAGCCCTGATGAAGAAGTAAAGTTGCTCGCATGACCTAAATTCCTCCTCCAGAAAACTGACATTATGACAAGGTAGCAGAAATTAAAAAGAACTTCTGAGCCAACATGGCCAGATCCCATAGAATGGCACAAGAAGAGAGAGGCTGAGGGCAGGAGAGGCCTTCGGGTCTTGCCCTCCTGGCACTCAACAGCCTGGCCTCAGGGAATCAAAGTGTGAGTGGGAAGGGCAGGTGTAGAAGTGAGGCAAAAAGATGGAGGTGGCTATCCCCTGTGGATGCTTCTACCAAGCCATATTGGCCAGAGAAGACACAGCTTATCAGCTCTGTAATATAGAAGTCATTTTTGGTTAGAGAATGAATAAAAAAGGAAAAGTTTCAGGGACTTGGGGCCTATGCATGAGGCAAATTACATTCCTGGCACCATTCATGAAAAGTCTTACGAAAGCAGATCTCCCTTGGGCAACTTTTAGAAAATAATAGCTGAAATACACCATTCGTAGTGATTATACCGGGTGGGGTGGCTCATGCCTGTAATCCCAACACTTTGGAGGCTGAGGCAGGCAGATCATCTGAGGTCAGGAGTTCAAGACCAGCCTGACTAACATGGAGAAACCCTGTCTCTACTAAAAACACAAAAAAATTAGCCGGACCTGGTGCTGCATGCCTGTAATCCCAGATACTTGGGAGGCTGAGCCAGAAGAATCACTTGAACTCGGGAGGTGGAGGTTGTGGTGAGCCGAGATCAGACCACTGCACTCCAGCCTGGGCAACAAGAGTGAAACTGTCTCAAAAAAAAAAAAAAAAAAAATATTCAGGGAAGACACCCCAAACAGAGAATACAAGCTGTAGAGGAAAGAAAAGAAAACATATATCATCCCGCACAAAGCCAAGGAGGAGAAAACGGGACTGGCTGAGGAGCCGGAATGAGAACTGAGTGAAGGGAACGTGTGAGCGCTTAGGACCAGCAGTTCCTAAAGCTGCTCCTCAGAAGAAATGGGAGGGCTGCTCCTTGATTCATAGCCTCCAAGAACAGCTTTGCTGGACTTCATTTTCTTTCTTTTTTTTTTTGAAACGGAGTCTCGTTCTGTTGCCCAGGCTGGAATGCAATGGTGCAATCTCAGCTCACTACAGTTTCTGCCTCCTGGGTGCAATTCTCCTGCCTCAGCCTCCCAAGTAGTTGGGACTACAGGTGTGTGTCACCATGCCTGGCTAATTTTTGTATTTCTAGTAGAGACAGGGTTTCACCATGTTGGCCAGGCTGGTCTTGAACTCCTGACCTCAGGTGATCCGCCCAGCTTGGCCTCCTAAAGTGCTGGGATTACAGGCGTGAGTCACCGCGCCCGGCCCTGGGCTTCGTTTTCAAGAAGGTAGGCCCAATTCCTGTGGTTGTTTGAATTTGACTTTAGACAAATCTCCTGCAGATGTGGCCACCGGGCTGGCATGAGGATGTTCCTGTGACTGGACCTCTGAGGTGACAGCACTACGAGCCTGAAAATGTCCTGGGCAGAGACATGTAGCCCTCACTCTAGCTGTGTGCTCACAGCAGTCAGGACCAACGTTGTTGAATCCGTACCCTGTTTTTGCCGGGAAGACAAGCTAGAGCAACAGCGTAGAGAGGGACAAACAGGAAAAGGTGTTTTCGGGGCAGGCCGGCTCTGACATTCCTCACATGGCCCCTTCAGGCAGCAATTACTCTACTGGCCTGAGCATTCTCCATCCAATCCACGTGACTCCGGTTTCTGGGCTCCATTTTGTGGAGGAAGGTATAGCTGAGAGCTCCAGTAATCCTAAGAAGACCAGGTTTCGGTTTTAGGAGACCTTCCCCAAACCTTCACCCCAGGAGGCTCCTGTGGCACAGTCTGCAAATCCACACAGCCCGGACACTGATTTGCAGGCTGACGGCCACTGCTGCTTTCCTAACTTCCTCTGTACTCCTAGCCTCTACCAGGGCGCCCACTCCCCACCCTAAAGGTGCCCATTTGCCCTTTAAAGGACTCCGGCATGGCCACTTCCCACTTTTTGAATTTCTGATCACCGGCTATGGAGACTGTCAAGAGGGGTGGAGTGTTGCGGGGGGAGGATTCCAGGTGACGTGGCCGTACCTAACAGCAGTGAGGCCAGTCCCATGTCTGTCCACACGCTGAAGCAGGTATAAACAGCACCTTGCAGTCCTTCCTTATTTGGGCTGCCTTACATTTGATGCCTCAGAGATAAAGCCTCCCTGTGCCATTTTCAAGCCTGTTAGTTCCCACTCCTATATCCATTCCTACCTCTGCACCTGCCAGGAACTTGCAGAGAAACCAAGGAACTTGTGTGCAAGTGGCTGCAAACACCTTCCCACTCTTCCCAGTGCCAAAAAATAAGCCCGCTAATGCTAATCTACCCCCTTACTTGCAGCTCAACAGCTTTTCTCCCCTAAGCCCCCGATAATGGTTTTACTAAAATCCCCCTTTGATGGGAAAAATCCCAGCTGGACATTTCAGGCCCCAGCACAATATACAAGTCTGCAGGTCCCTTTCCCCGCCTCACAAAGGCCTCTAATCAAGTGGAAAGTGTGCTGGAGGCCAGAGGTTTGGGTCTGCAATTATTTTTTAAGGGATTACTAGAGAAGAATAGGGGGCAGCAAGGACCCCCCCCACTTTGTTTTCCATTTGGTCTTGCTTTTAGACACACGGAGCCAGGAGTAGCCATCCAGTTCTCCAAGCACAAGAGCTTCGTCTCTCTCTTCCCTGGTGGAAGAATGTCATCTTTGAACACTATTGCTTCAAAATGATGTAGAGAATTTGGAAGCAATATGCTGGTCCTATTTTGACCCGATTTAAGCCCTTATTTATAAAACCTCTATTGAACAGGATCCTGAGTGTGGAGAGAGCACTCATTCATTAACCTCTAACCTCTGGTCTGTTTTCAGAAGAGAGAGTTCGCTCTGTGTCCATACATTGCTAAGACTGGGGGCATTCACTTGGGCATCCCAGGCTTTGGAGGGCAAGAGGTCACGTTCCCAACACTGCCAGATAGCCTTCTTCCTAGTTATACACATTCACCCTTCCCTCAACACTGAGCGAATGTCCACGATACTCCTAATGTTTAATCTTGGAGCAAAATATGGATAAAAATACAAAATGTTAACTCTGTGTATCGGTCTATTGGAACCTAAAATGTTAATTATGTGTGCCGGTCTACTGGAGGCTTCCTTAAGAATGTACACGATGGAAGGGGTTTGTCTTCCCTGTAAATTGCAAAGGACCTTTGATGTCATCTATGCATGAGTGTTCATTAAGGATTAATCAATGAGGATGAACATTTCAGGCCAGCCCTGAGTTCTCATCATTCTCTTTCAGCATCAAGAGACTGCTCATTCTAATCCCAGCTGGTTAGTGCTGTATGCAAATTTCCAGTAAAAAGGAAATGACTACAGATTCCTAAACTCACTCTGGAATGATCAAGGATTAGACTGTTCAGCTCTGAGAGTTAAAAGTCAGCATATATTTCAAACTAAATACCAACCTGAGTAATAATTTTCAGGTCCTTTCTTCAAAGTTCCTGAAATACTTTTGGTCAAAAACAAAAAATTGATAACTACAGATTTATTAATTTTTTTTTGTGAAATGGAGTCTCGCTCTGTCGCCCAGGCTGGAGTGCAATGGCGTGATCTCGGCTCACTGCAACTTCCACCTCCCGGGTTCAAGCAATTCTCCCGCCTCAGCCTCCCGAGTAGCTGGGATTACAGGTATGCACCATCACGCCCAGCTAATTTTTGTGTTTTTGTAGAGACAGGGTTTCACCATGTCTCCCAAAGTGCTGTGATTACAGGCATGAGCCACTGTGACCAGCCCAGATTTTTTAAAAACCTCTGGTTTTATTTTTGTCAGTATGAATGCCTTACTGATATATTTTGCTTTATTGAAATTTTTGGTTTCCCCTCAGAAGACCCCTAAACAACTGAGAACTGGGCCAGGCACAGTGGCTCACGCCTGTAATCCTAGCACTTTGGGAGGCCAAGGCAGGTGGATCATGAGGTCAGGAGTTCGAGACCAGCCTGACCAACATGGTGAAACCCCATCTCTACTAAAAATGCAAAAATTAGCCGGGCATGGTGCCATGTGCCAGTAATCCCAGCAACTCAGGTGGCCGAGACCAGAGAATTGCTTGAACTCAAGAGGTGGAGGCAGTGGTGAGCCAGAGTGTGCCATTGCACTCCAGCCTGGGCAACAGAGCAAGACTCCCGTCTCAAAAACAAAAAAACAACAATTGAGAACTGGATGAAGCACAAACACTGCATTTAAGGTATTATAGTTAATACTTAATGCAAATACCATATTCATATTTTATGTTGCTTTCATACTTCCTTTGGGGAGTGTTACAGGAAGAGGGGACCGTGAAGTTTCCCTAAAGAAAGCAAGTAGGAGTGTGTTATCTGGGGCCCACTGAAGCATACTGGCTGGTTGTCCCAAAAATGTCACAGCTTTCTCCAGGAGTGAACAAGCTTCACCCTACTTTAGATGAAGATGAGCACCTCTAGAAAGGTGAAGTGATACAGTCATGAGCATCAAAGGAGACCAGAATATCTCTAAAGCAAAGCCCCAGTGGCCTCTTTGAATGAGGAGGGAACCATGGAGAAGTCTGCCTTACAGGGAGAGCCACTCCGAAGCCGCCTCTCATGGACACACATCCTGAATCACTGCGCAGATGCCTGTTTAGTTCTTTGCTTATCCTTGTTAGTCTTCATCATCATTCTTCAACTTTGCCAAAATATCCATTATTTTATTTTATAGACGGCATCTCACTCTGTCACCCAGGCTGGAGTGCAGTGACCCCATCTCGGCTCACTGCAACCTCTGCCTCCAGGTTCAAGGGATTCTCCTGCCTCAGCTTCCCAAGTAGCTGGAATTACAGGTGCGCGCCACTACGCCCAGTTGATTTTTGTATTTTTAGTAGATACGGGGTTTCAGCATATTGGCCAGGCTGGTCTCGAACTCCTGACCTCAGGTGATCCACCATCTCGGCCTCCCAAAGTGCTGGGATTACAGGTGTGAACCATTAGCGCCTGGCCAATATCCATTGCTTTAAAAATCACTCTTCCTACTAGAAGAGTAAAACAGCATTTTGTAAACAGTAATTTGATAAAATAGTAGCAACAGTGCATCTCAGGTGTTTCAGGGCCATTGAGCATGTCAGTACTGTGGAATGTAATCATCTTTCAGAGTCCCATTAGAGGCGGCTAAATAATTAAAAAAACAAGATGAACATAATTAGAATTAAGTACAAAATATGTGCTTTCCAATTAAATAAAATTTTGCTCAAAGTCTAAAAAGAGAAGGAAATTATACTGCAGTGATGAAATGTTATCAGTCTAAAGTTCATTGTATTGAACTGGCATACCCAAAATAGGTGGGAAATGCCCTGAGTCCACAGAGAAAAGAAGTATCGGCCTCTCCCGGTCACACTAGGTGGGGTAACTTCAGGGATAACAGAGCCTTGCTTCTCTAGTGTTGTCATTAGCTCCTCTGTTTATGCTCTTGATATCCAAGGTCTACGCCAAACTGCTGCTCAAATATCTTTAGCCTTTGCTGTATTGCTTCCGACTGCTAAGTGATCCCTGTTCCCTCTTTTCTCGTCATTTCTGGGGCATACGTACCTGTTTCACCTGCCATCTCCATGCCTGGCCACCTGAAGTCAGCATCTGCACTCCTGCCATGAGCTCCCTGCTCACCGTGCCCTGCCCTCAAGGCCCTTCCTGGGCATCTCCCAGCAGCCATGAATGCTCCAGAACCATTCCAACTCTGCACCGTTTCCTCCAGGCTGGGGGTGGGCAGGTGACTGACGATGACCATCACTGTATTTGACTGGCAGTCTCTACACCACAGGGTTAAAAAACCATTTTTATTAAAAGACGCCTGCCTATTTAAGGCTGCTCTTTAAAATAATACATAAGTCCTTTTTAAAATCCTATTTAAAATTCCCTCAGAATAGGACAACTAGATGACAAGGGAAAGAGAAGCTCTTGAATCCTCACCTAACCTTGCCGCCCTCCCCTGAGAAGGGGCTGCATCCTGTCTGCAGACTTCCAACAGCAGTGAGGTGGTAAGACTTGCTGCTAAGTGCTGCTAAGACTTGCTCTTGATTTGTGTAAGATCTTGAAATGAAGCATTTGTCCACACAAGGCAGGCCCCTAGAGGGTCTACGGTAAACAGGCAGCATCAAGATTCTTTCTGCCCTGGCCTCCTGCTTAAGCATTGCTAGAAGTTTCTCCCTGGGAAGGATGAGGAGTTTATCCACGTAGTGCTGACAGCCAACGGCAGGGCTGATAAAGCCTGTGGCTGGCTTTATCAGTGACACAGCTAAGGCGACTTTAAGAGCCCATAAAAATGCTAACAAATACTCCTGCTGACCAAGGCACTGCAATAGTTTCACAATCACAAAATCCTGCCGCTTGATTGGGATTCATTACTAACTAATAGTTAAAACGCTAAAGTTTATGAATGACTTTTTAAAAATACAAATTAGTGTGGATTCAGGGCTATCTTTCACTTAGTAAATATTTATTTGGCATCTTTTACAGGCCGAGTCCCACGCCAGGGGCTGGGAGGACGAGCTACGTCTCCCACTTAGGCGTATGGAGGTCTGCTTTCTTGAGTCGGAGAGAAGAAGTGGGGTTTTACTGGGAACTGCTCCCAACCCACAGCCTGATTTATCTGTGCCGCAGCCTGCAATCTAGATATGCCCCATGGGAGTGCGTCTCATGTATTTTAGGGGGAAACAGTTGGGAATTGCTGCTTTACAGAGCTGGGCTTAAGATTCTTGGCGCAGAAGGCAGCCAGCCAGTCCAGATAAGGAGCGGGAACTGAGGTTAACATGTATTGGAGACTGAATTCCTTCTCCGTCCCCAGCAGTAGCTCCAGAGGGTGACAGCCTCTGTCTGCACTGCTGCCCTCTGGGTCTCTCCCCGCCTTCTAGAAGCTGCTTTCGATGTCAGTTTCAACCTGATTTTACTGGTACAGAATTATGAGGAGTGAGGGGCCAACCCAGCACGCAGTGACCGACGCTGCGCCCCCCGCCCCACGCTGGCCACCCCCCCACGGGCACTGCCGCCCTGCCTTCTGCCCTGGTCGGTTTAGTCTGTACAGACCTTATCAGCATAGCCCAAGCTAAAAAGTCTCCCAGGGAGGCCAGACCAAACCAGGTCCTTGATCTAAATGACAATTTGAATCACTCCCTGCTTCATCTGCGGTAATTTTGTTTTATTAGATAAAGGGTCTGTAAGAAGAAAAGGAAATATTTAAGGTTTCCTCCCACTGTTCTAAGCTAGTTAAGTGTAAACAGAAAAAACCTGCTGGGCTGTGCTGAGGCATTGCACACAACTTGTCATGTGCATCTCGGTGCTGACAAAAACACACACACGCTGGCAGGCTTCATCAGCAAGAGAAGCGCCTCTGAGCATTTACTCAGGACAGGATCTTTCTACTGAAGATCCTGCAGAGGGAGAAAGTTCAGAGTTCATGCCAAACCTGCAGACCCCAGGATCCAGGCGAAGATGGTTCCCTAAGGACACTACCACAGAGACAGTGACCCTCTCACGACTGTTCCTCAAACACGATCGCACACACCACACACTGTTTTCCTACTGAGAAACCACCAGGTACCTTTTCTAAACTCCCACACCTGTGGGCTGCAGATCCTGACCCACAGCATGGGCAGAAGCCAACAGCAACCTCCGGAGGCAAGGATTGCAGTGGTTTGGAGCTGGAGAGGCTGATTCAGAGGACCCCAGAGTCCTGCGGGGGCTTCAGACAGGAGATTCCCAGGGCGGGTAGAGCTGTGAGCACAGGATTATCACTGACCAATGAGGAAGACAGTGTTTTCCCGGGGGACCCTGAGCGGCTCAGTGTCAGTATTTGCTCAAAGAACCATTAACCCCAGGGATGCAAGGTCTATTACTTATGGCTGGAATATGGAATATTCAAAACCAGATAGATAGCATCTATCTCTAGGTAATCTATCTTATCTATCTGTCTTATAGATAAGATAGATTACCTAGAGATAGATTAGATACACGGACATAAATACTTTCTTTTTGTTCAACTCTTAATCAACCAACCTACTTTTATCTCAAAGTTAAATAAAGCAAACCCAGTGAGCAAAGGAGGATGAAGCTGTAGGGGATCTTTATTTTTATTTTAATAGAAGTTTTTTTCTCCCTTGAGGTTTTGTTTATCTGTCCATACACATCCATAGAAAAATATTATTCTTAGAGTCCTGAGGCTGTTCACATTTGTTTGCACAGACTTTAAAGGGCAAATAAAAGACAAGCAGAGATATTTTTTCAGACATTGTTGTACTTAGATGATGTGTTTAGATCCCTCCATCTAGTTCAGGAGCAATTTGTTCATTCATTACTGGCTAAAAAGTACTTTCAAAATAATTTTGAATTATTTCAAAATAAATTTATCAAAAATAAGTTTGTTTTCTTTTTATAAAAAGCTAACTTTTCAAATAAACTCCCACCAAATCTTTCCAATAGCCAAAGTAATACATGACACTGAAATGACCCTCTGGACACCAGGGGCTGTGACCAGATTAAGTCCCCGGAGTAAGGCGGGATTCTGCTGGCAGGCCGGCTCCCACAGCCTCCTGGCCACGTCCAGTTGTTCAGGCAGGCGCGAGGCGGGACCGCAAAGCTTCCTGAGGTTCTCAACACGATGCTCTGGGGCATTTGGGAACTTGAATTTCAGATCCCTCAAAAGAAGATTCTGCAAACTTTCTGACTACTTAGCAGGGTAGCCTGCAGCAGCTCAGTTGCTGTCCTTGTCCCTGCCTCCCAAGGTGCCTCCACTGCCACCAGCCTCCCCTCAGCCCAGCCTCCATCCACACTGCTGCCACCAGCCTCCCCTCAGCCCAGCCTCCATCCACACTGCTGCCACCAGCCTCCCCTCAGCCCAGCCTCCATCCACACTGCTGCCACCAGCCTCCCCTCAGCCCAGCCTCCATCCACACTGCTGCCACCA
>PVKV010026332.1:0-28200 GCA_004027835.1 Alouatta palliata | reverse complement strand
CCACCATGCCCAGCTAATTTTTGTATTTTTAGTAGAGACGGGGTTTCACCATGTTGACCAGGATGGTCTCGATCTCTTGACCTCGTGATCCACCCGCCTCAGCCTCCCAAAGTGTTGGGATTATAGGCATGAGCCACTGCGACCGGCCGGAAGTTTTTTTAGACAGAGTCTCGCTCCTGGGTTCAAGCGATTCTCCTGCCTCAGCCTCCTGAGTAGCTGGGATTACAGGCACTCGCCACCACGCCCCGCTAACTTTTTGTATTTTTAGTAGAAACGGGGCTTCACCATGTTGGCCAGGCTGGTTTTGAACCTCTGATTCGCCCGCCTCAGCCTCCCAAAGTGCTAGGATTACCGGCATGAGCCACAGCACCTAGCCCTGGCCTACGAAGTTCTAATCCTCGCCTCTGGCCTGATCCTTTCCAGCAGAGGAGGGTGAAACATTGAATGGGGACAGACAGGGCGGGATTCACGGCCCAGAGGCCTGGGAGGGACTTGGTGGGGGGATCTTCTGTTGTCAGACTATGCCTGGGGTTCCGAACCCTCCCTCCCACCCTTGGGCCCTCCACCTTCCCCAGGTGGGGACCTCCCCTAATCTCTGTCTCTCCCAGTGTGTCAAGCCCCAGGGCACCCCGGAGAGAGGGGGAGTGGGGGAGTGGAGGGCCTCCTGCCACCTCAGCTCCCCAGGCCCCCCCACCTGCACGTGTTGCAGAATCCTCCGGACGCACCAGTCCCCCAGCTCCGCATATTTGCCCGCCAGCTCCTCGTCTGCCTCCCCAAGCTGCTCCACCAGGTTCAGCAGCATCATGGGCACTGCCATGGGCTCCGAGGCTGGGGCCCCCTGGAGCTGGGGCCGGCCCAGTTCCGACGCGTCCTCCCGTACCCAGTGGACAATCTGATCCATCATCTCCACCGCTTCCGTCTAGGGGTGTGGGAGGCAAGGGGAGGCCCAGGCTGAGGCCCTGGGGTGGGAGGGCTGATTCCTCTCCTGAACTCCAAAGACACCTTCACCCAGGGCCTACTCGGGGCCTAGCATGCAGGGTCCAGTGGGAGCCAGGCAGATCCACCCCACCTTGCCTTGTGGGCTCCCAGTCTGGGGGTACAGCCCTTCCCAGGTTGTGGTGTCAGGGTCTGGCAGCACAAGGAGCCCAGGGCGGAGGGAGGAGGTGAAACAGACTTGGCTGGAAGATGGGTCCATGGGAGGGGACTTGCGTCTTGAGTGGGAAGGCATCAGGTGCCCACGGCAGGGTCCCAGGGTGGGGTCTTCAGGGGCACCCTTAGGCCCAGCGGCCGCCTCAGCAGCCCTCCTCTCACACACCTGGTACCGTGCTTCCCCTGTGGTCCTCCACAGCTCGTCCATGGCCATGGTGTAGAAACACTCGCTGAAGATGGTCCGCTGCACCTTGACCGGGCGGCCGTCCCGAGTCAGCACAAAGGCACACTTCTTGCCAGGAGGTGCCACCCGGGCGTAACGCAGCAAGAACTCACCACCTGGAGGTTGGGGGGTTGGCATGCCAGGAGTAAGGCCAGCATACCCCACACACACACCACCCTTGAGCCTCCCCAGTCCTTCGTTGCTTCTAGACCCCTCTAGAAGCATGAGATCCGCACATGTGCCCTGTTGAGTAAACATGGACTGGGTCACTGGGAAATAGGCAGGAAGAGGGTACCTGCTTTTGCTGCATCCAGAAGCTGAGCGTGGTGGAAGCGCTCGAAAGTGCGGTACAGGCGACAATACATCCAGACCTTCAGAGTACGGGAAGGAGGGAGGGAACGTGGCTGAAGCGGCCAGCTGGGGTGAGGTGAGGAGCCCTTTGAGGTGATAGGCCCTGTGCCCTGTGCCTGAGCTTCCAGGCTAGGAACACCCTACCTGCCTCCCCTGTAGCCACACATACTTGAGGTCATCATACATCTGCCCGTCCCGGCCAAGGCACGTGAAGAAGCCCCTGCAGGAGTGCAGGGTTAGCAGAGCCTGGAAGGGGCCTTCCCTGCCCTTCCTGCCCCTCTGGGGCCAGCAAATCTGTGAGGGGCCTGAGAGTGAGGAGGGGGCTCGGGAAGGGCAAAAACCCTGCAGAGGACTCTGGAAGCGACCAAGTACCCATGCTCCTGGTCGTGGGAGTGCTCCATCCAGAAAGCCACCACGCGGTCCAGCTCCTGCCCCATGCGCTCCTTCCAGGCCTGCAGAGTCTCCCGCTCTTTCTCCATATCCTAAGGGAACTGGGGCTTGAAGGCGCAGCCCCCGCGTAGGACCTAGGCCCCCCAGCCTCGGACCTAGCCCTCAGGGATCCCCCCACCTCGCACGGGGCTTCAGACTTCGCCATCCCCAGGACCCTCCAAGACAGCACTCCCCCCACGCGGCCCCCTACTGGCCTGTCGTGCTCGGAGAGCTTTGCTCATCCCTTCCTCTCCTCCAGGAAGCCAGACAGAGTTGGTCGAGGTCCCGTGACTGTCACTCAGCTGACAGAGCCGCGCCTGGGCTCACCCACCCCCTCCTCTTCAGGGTTCCGCTGGGCCTGAGGGCGGGGCTTTGGGGCCCCACCCCCACACTCGTTCCTACCCCTCCCCTCCCCTTGGATGGACCTGTCCCGCCAGGGCCCCTGCTGGGTGCCCTGGGCTCAAGATCCTTCTTGGTGGGAAATGCTGGGATGGCAGGACGGTCTGGGATGAGGGGGCAGGGGAAACAGGGCTGCCACCCCACCCCACACCAGCTACCTTTACGGGAGCCCAGAGAGGGCTGTAATGTGCCAGGGGCCCAGGCACGGTGACTGAGGACCGTGGCTCTAGCAAGCCTGTGGGGCAGGGGTGCAGCAGGACAGCGGACAGCTAGAGGGCCCTCTGACCTGTCACCGCACAGATACGGCAGGCACATTATTGCCTCCTCTGGGCATAGATGTGGCAGACAGGTAGGCAAGTCCTTTTTTTTTTTCAGACAGGGTCTTGTTCTGCCTCCCAGGCTGCTCACTGCAGCCTTGACCTGCCAGGCTCAAGCGATCCTCCCACCTCTGCCTCCCAAGTAGCCAGGATCACAGCTGTATGCCACCATGCCTGGCTAATTTTTGTATTTTTAGTAGAGACAGGGTTTTGCCATGCTGCCCAGGCTGGTCTCGAACTCCTAAGCTCAAGTGATCCACCCACCTCAGCCTCCCAAAGTGCTGGGATTATAGGCGTGAGCCACCACGCCCGGCTTAGCAAATCCTCTCTTTTGAATCAGTTCCTCACCAACCACCTCAACAGTCAGTAATGGGCAGCCATTGGTGCTTTTTTTTTTTTTTTTTTCTGGAGACAGAGTCTTTCTCTGTTGTTCACGGTGGAATGCAGTGCCGTGATCTTGGCTCACTGCAACCTCCACTTTCCGGGTTTAAGCAATTCTCCTGCCTCAGACTCTGGAGTAGCTGGGACTGATTATAGGTGCCTGCCACCATACCCAGCTAATTTTTTTTTTTTTTTTTTTTAAGTAGAGACAGGGTTTCACAATGTTGGCCAGGATGGTCTCAAACTCCTGACTTCGTGATCCACCTGCCTTGGCCTCCCAAACTACTGGGATTACAGGCGTGAGCCACCACGCCCTGCCTTGGCGCTGACTTCTTTACACAAGTGACACAGCTCTGAGGCCTGACAGTAACTGCAGGTAAGAGCCCACATCCCCCTTCTCTGGGCCTATTTGCCAGCTGCCCAGATCTGTCTGAAGCTCTATGATCATCTGACCTGACAGTGCTACAAGGCCAGTGGCTTTCTAGGCCGACGGCGCACAGAATGCTTCCAGCCCTGGGCATGGTACTGCACTGCTGGTCTTTGATGCCACAGTGACTGTCTCAGTTCACCTTTGGGGTGGGGAATGAGACTGCCACCCCTGGCAGGTGGGGGCATCCTCTGTGTGCTCGCACCTGCCCTCAGCCTCGGCTCATGCTCAGGGATGAACTTTGTGCCCAGCCGGGCCGTATCTACCTGCCCTGCTGGCAGGCCTGTCATGGTCATGTTCATGTCCAGCCTCCCTCCTGCCTCACCAAGGCTGAGCCTTAGTATGTGGAAGGTTCTAGGTTTCTCTGGGTGGTCCCCCTAGCCCTGGGTCCAGTGGACAGGGCCTTGGTCAATCCTGAGGGAGAGCACTTAGCTTTACCAGGCTCCCTGGGAGCAGGACCAGGAGGTGCCATGGTCCCCCTTCTGGCTGTGGAGTGGTGCCCAGACGGAAACTCGGTATTTTCAGATAAACACCAGAGGCATGACTAACGTGGCCTTTGCCTTCTGAAGTGTGATGCAGCCGCCATGAGACAGGTGAGCTGAAGGCACGTGCAGGGTGGGTAGCCCTGCAGGTGCCAGCTACAGGAGTGGGCTGGGAAGAACCCTTGTATTGCCCCCACCAGGCGAAGCGCCCACAAAGCCATTTGCCAAAGGTATGGCAAATCCTCAAGGCCCCTCGTTCTGGGGCCAGCCCCATGTGGCCCCTGGCCTACCCAGCCCCAGGCATGGCTCCTACTTTCCCACCCCTCTCCTTGGGCTTCTGAGAGGCTGGGCTCTGTGGCAGGTCGCAGTTGGTACAGTGGCCAAGACAGAGCCATGGCTCCTGGTGTCAAGCCCTGGCCAGGTGGGGACACAAAGGACCCCAAATGACAGGCTTCCCAGGAGAAGTCACATTGGACAGGGCCTTGCACACACACCCATGCCACAGGTGGAGACATGTAGGCTTTTGTTACTCCGGGAGTTTCTGGCAGCAGAGTGCCTGAGCACTCTGAGAGCAAGCTCAGGCAGCACAGGTGTGTGGGAGAAACAAAGGCAGGCGGTAGGGCTTGGAGGCGGGCAGGGAATGCAGGTGCACCAGGCCTGAGAGCCCCAGGAGCACCACGCCACTCCCCTCTGTGCCTCCTGGCTGGTGAGCGCCGAGTACAAATTCAGCGCAGCAGATCCCAGCTGTCCCGCCAACCCAATCGCTAGGTGGTCTGGATCACGAGCTCTGCTTCTTCTCCTTGTGGGCATGGCTCACATGTAAGAGGAAGCAAGATGAGGGGATCCACCTCTGCAGTACCCACAGTGTGCTTGTGACTCAGCCCCTCCTCCCCCCCACACACCCCAGGCCACTGCTGGTGACCTGCCTGGCCTTTGCCCCATCCCATCCTCTAGTGCAGGAGGGGAGGGAGGGATCCAAGCCCCAGACACAGAAAAGTCAGCAGCAGCTGCTCAAGGGGCCCCTTGGCTCTTGTCCTGCAAAGCAGCTGCCAAGCAACCTTCTAGAACCTGGTCCGACTTGGTCCAAAGACAGCACACCACGGTGGGGGCCTTCCTCACTTTCACCGGAGCTCAGGTCCTCCACCAGGGGACTCCCGTGAGCCTCGGGCAGGTCTCAGCCTTTCTACTTGGGCCTCCTGCAAGGATGCTGGGACACAGCGAGCCACCCAGTGGTTATTTCAAAAAAAGTCTTTTAATTGTTCAAAATAGCACAAAACGACATCGCACTATGGTAATAGAGTCACAGGGGTTACTCTACAATAGTGAACGGTGTACTCTCCTCAGAAACAAATCAATAGGGGCGCGAGAGAAGGGATGGGGTAAAACAACAGGACCAGGTGAGTGGGCTCCAAGTTGACTAAACGCGACATTTTCCACTGTGAAATATACTATAATACAACAAACCAGAGGCCCTGGAGGACACAGGCTGCTGCGTCTGCAGGCAGAGGTTGGTGGGGAGAGCTGGAAAGACTGGCTGCTCGGTTCAAATCCTTCTGACTTGCTGGCAAACCTTACTCCTTGACAGAAGCTCGGGGAGGGGGTAGAAAACTGCAAGCAGGTACCCCAGAGCTGGAGCCTGGCCTGGTTCCCACGCTGCACATTCACGCAGCTGCTATGCTGCTGCTGCTGCTGGTGGCCGGGTCTGTTGCCCGAGCCTCCCTTGTAGGTGACACTGCACAGCTGCCCTCCCGGGCTGCCTCCAAGGACGCCTGGTTCGCCCCCAATTCTCCACCCTTTCCATGACAATTTGAAGGAGGTGGCACAGCGGCTGCAGAAAGCAGCAGCCCATGTGGGAAGCAGCGCCGGCGGTGCTGAGGGAGGGGGGCGTGGGGAGGGCTGGGAACCCAGGACAAGGAGGCCCCGGCCCTCCCTCCAGCTTCCCAGGCTCGACCCTATGGGTGCGGAGTGATCGCCCATGAGGAATGAGCTGCCCTTCGTTTGTTCCAGCAGCCTGAGGACAGGCAAAGGGGTAGAGGGCAGGAGCCAGCAACAGGAAGTTGGGCTGGGTGGCAAACAGCAGGCGCCACGTGGCAGATTCCACACCTCTCCTGCCCTGGCTGGCCCCAGCTTTTCCTCCAGAAAGATCCCTGCCAAGAATTAGCCAAGGAGAAAAAAGCAAAAAAACAGAAACAAAACAAAAACACACAAAAAGAAAAAAGATTACACATTCTGTACACAGCTAACAAGAAGGGACAAAACCCCACACGCTAAAATTACAATTAAAGTGTGAACTTCACCAATTTCAACCTAAAAACACAAGCAATGCAGCAGTCGGCGGCACGGCCCACAGGGAGGCTTGCACAGCTGCTGCCCAGGCCGCCGCGGGGCTCCTTGCCCCTTTTTTCTTTTTCCTTCTTTTCTTTTTTCAAATGGGAAAGAAGAGGGGAAGAGGATAAGAGTTTGGAGCACAAAGGCCTCTGAGAAAATGTGTAAGCTTCCTGTGGGGTCACTGAGCAGGGTGGACCGGGGGAGCCTGAGGAAGGGACGTTAGGTGGCTGGAAACACAAGGGGAAGAAAAGAAAACAGAACCAGACGCACACCCGGGCAGAGTGTCAGGAAAGCCGCCCTGGGGGTGGCCGAGGGGGTGCGTTTCCTCCGCTCCATGCCCGCCCCCTACCTGGCCCTTGGCAAAGCAAAGCGCACACAGCCCAGGAGGACAGCACTGGCTGTCCTCAGCTCCGCCCTCCCCAGTTAGAGGGGAGGAAAGGAAGCACACTCCTCTCTCTGCTTTCCCATCTGCCTCTGCTTCCTCCCAACCGCAATGGTAAAATGTGCTTTCTTTAGATTATTTTAAAAACAGAGAGAAAGAGAACGGCGGGGGGGGGGGGGGAGGAGGAAACTGCGGCTCTGGAGGATGAAGTGCGAATGCCGGGGCGGGGCAGGGTGGGAGGGGTGGGCCTTGGCGGGTGTTCCTGAAGCAGGGGAGTCTGGAGAAGAATCCAGGGACTGGTCAGCTTCCTCTCACTGACCATCGGCCTTAGATTTCTTTGGAGCAGATTTCCTTGGAAGGCAAAGAAAGGAAAGAGGAAGTTAGTGTGGGCCACACACCACGGGAGGCCCTGCCAGTGCAGGGCCCATTGTGCGGGGCCAGTTAAGCTCCCCCAGTCATTTGATGAGAGGCTGAGCCCAGCTATTTCCACCCCCAGCCTCAGAAAGTTCCTGAGAAGGGCTTCCTGCTTACATTTCTGGAGAGGACATAGGCCGTTTGTTGGCCGGCTTGGTGCCAGAGCTGTCTTTACTGGTTTCTGGAAGGAACGAGAGATGGGTGAGCAGCACTGTGACAGAAGAAGAGCAAGGAACATCCGCGCCCTGCCCGCCCACAGAGCCTCTCGGTGCCACACGGTGCTCGACCAGCAGCCACCAAGGGTGGGGCATCTGCTGTGGGTGCTCACCTTTTGCACTGCTCCCTGACTAGAACACGACACCGCTCACTCCCCTCTGGATTCAGGTTAAAAACTCACTCAGCTCAGCTCCCACCTCTCATTGCCCTCCCAGGTCCCAGGTCCCACAGTCCCAGTCAGCCCCAGCGGAGCTGAAGCAGGAGCAGGAGCTGACCGGAGCTGGCTGGCCTCCAGTGCATCCCACCCCTCACCTGCTGCGTGCTAGGGACCTGGGACACGCTGTTTTCGGGCTTAGAAACCTACGCTTTCCCACAGCCCTCTCAGTCCTTGTCCCCTCAAACATCATGGGGCAGCGTCCCCTGCACCACCAGGCCCGGAGCTGGGGCCCCTGCTCTACTCGACAGCTGCCCGTCAGGGGGCTGTGTGCGCACCAAAGGAAGGAGGGAGACAGGGCACGTGGGAAAAAATCTCAAAGGGCAACAGTTCTGCCTGCTGCGCCTGGCTCCCTGTGCCTTCCCTAGAAGCTGCCTGAGGAGCCCACAAAGGACACTCACCCTGTAGCCACCTCACTTGTGTGGCTGGGCCGTAGCCCTTCTCGTTGCGGGCGGCGATGCGGAAAATGATGGCAGGCTTGGTGGTGTAGTCGATGTGGGCATTGGAGAGGCTGGAGGACTGCACGAGGCAGGAGGGGCTGGGCCCGCAGTACACTCGCATGAAGGCCAGCTGGGCTGGGGTGGAGCTCTTGAGCTCACTTGCAGCCTGCGAGCTCTGGATAGCCAGGTACACCGAGTACTCGATGATCTTGCCGGAGGTCACAGAGGGTGGCTCCCAGGTGAGGTGAGCACCATCAGGACTCTAGAACCCAGGGAGTCAGAAGGTCAACAACAGAGCAAGCTAGAAGCTTCCAGAACTGACTGATCATGGTTCTCATAAACCATTTTCTAGCACAGCAGACAGATTCCATGTCACAGTTCAAGGAGCTTCAAAGAGATCTTCCTCCAAGTAGAAGGGCTAAAACAAACTGGGAGTTAAAACCCAGCCCTCCTATGCCCACACTGCCACCTCGTGCTGAGGCAGGAGGGAACCAAGCAGGTACAGAGGGCCACCCCATAGCAAGACTCACTTTGCTGATTTTAATGGCACAAGGGGCCCCTGGGAAACCAGGCAAACATGTCTTAAAGGCTGAGATTTCACTGAAGGGCCCCCGGCCACAGGCGTTGATTCCAGCAACACGAAACTTATAGGCTGTGCCTGGCTGCAGCTCCTGCTTCTTCAGCTGGTTATAGTCAGGGACAGTACCCGAATCATCCTGGGAAGAGAGAAGCGGCATGAACTCCACTGTGGGGAAGGAGCTCTGGGTCTGTGCTGACTACGGGCCAGAGGGAAAAGAGGTCAGCGGTAGCTGGCCCCTTATGGCAAGGAGGGACATGGCGAGGCTGACTGTGGCCAGGTACTGGTGGGAAGGAACCAAAGCTCTCCTTCTCTCCTGCTTCAGGGGTGGTCTCTGCCTGGCTATTCTCAGGCTTCATGGCTACTTAGCTTGGCCCAAAGATGGAGGAGTTTCCTGTAAGCCCCACTGCGGACAGTGGAGCCATGATCCACCCACCTGAGGGCATCAGCTCCTGTGGACACTTACGTCTGATGGGACAGCATCGTCTGGTGGCAGAAAATAGTGTGTCACCATTACATTGGTGCCCTTAATGACCCCCACATCAAACCACTGGTTTTCCTTCTTCATGGGGGCTTTGCTGGGTGGGGGCGGCAGGTCCGGCTTCTGGAAGACAGAATCGGGGTGATGAAATCAGGCCCTCAGTACCCAGAGGCGGTGCTGCCCCCTAGACCCAGCCTCAGGAGCCCCACCACACCCAACTCACCACACCCAGGGACTCAATGCCATTGGCCACTTCAGTCAAAGTAGCTGCCGCCTGCAGCTTGGCTGTGCTGGCCACCACAACCGGCTGGGGGGCCACAAATGTGTTGGATGGAGCCAGACCTGGGAAGAAAGGTGTCAGTGGGAAAGACTACAAAGACTTGGCTCCCAGTGGGACCGAGCCTCCTGTCCTGCCCCAGCCTCCCTGGGTGCCCCCAGCACCCCAGCACTGATTTGCCTTCAGCCGCTTACTCTCAGTGGCTGTTGAGGGCAGCAGCGCCACGGTGCTGGGGACGGTGCCAGCCAGCTCGCTGAGGCAGTTGCTCTCAATGGCCGGGTCATTGAGGCTGTCAGCAGGGGCCAGGGCCTCAGTGGGGAGGTGGTGCTGCTGCTGCTGGGCCTGCGCCTCCTGTAGCTGCTGTTGCTGCACCAGGGCGGCCAGCTCCTGCTGTGTCAGCACGATGGGGATGGTGGTGGCCTGGCCCTCCTGGCCCTCAGCCGACAGGTGCCCCAGCTCTGCCTGGGTCACGGTTGCCGCTGCCTCGGAGGTGTCCATGGGCTCGCCGGTGCCTGCTCCAGGGTCAAGAGAAACATTACTTATTAGGAAGGCTGGCCGGAGGCGGGTGGCCCAGGCAGAGGCCCCCAGAGCCTGTCCTGAAGACCCCGTCCACCTCCCACCCGTTCTCCACTATAGGCTAAGTCCTGGCCGAGGGGCCCTGCCTGTTTCTGGTCCCATGTGGCAATCCCTACTATCTGGCCTGCCTGAGGTCCCCTGTGCCCATCCTCCCCATCACATCTGGCTCATGCCACCCTCGAGAGAAATGGGCTCCTCTTCCCAGGCTGTCTCCGTGGCCTACTACTCCCCCAAGGTGGTGCTAGCGCTCACCCATAACGGCCTGCTGCGCAGCCTGGAGCACCGCCTGGATGGCCAGGGCCTGGGCTTCCTCCGTGGCTGCAGCCTGGGCGGCTGCTTCCGCAGCAGCAGTCACTGCCAGCTCCTCAGGGGTGAGCCCCGTTACCATGAGGGTGGTGGTGCCGGCCTGGGCCTCAGCCATTAGCTCTTGGGGAAGTGATAACTGATCTACTTCGGACTGCGCAGGTGGGGGTGGCTGGACCACCACAGTGGCCACCACTGCAGAGCTGGCAGACTCCTGGCCTGAAGATGGCTCCCCGGTGCTGCTCAGATCCACGGCGGCCGGGAGCTCAGGGGTCTGGGAGGCTGACAGGACCTCAGCGGACTCCCCCATCAGGGCTGTGGAGGCCGACTGCAGGAGTTGCCGTGGCGGCAGCTGTTGGCGAGGCCCTGGTGACACCTGGAGTTCCTCCGGGGGCTGCAGGATGTCAACAGCAGAGAAGGGCATGTCAGAAGTTTCTGTGTTGGCTATGGTCACTGTTATTTTGGCCGGGATGGGGACTTCAGTAGTCAGAGCCCCTGGGGCAGTCTCAGTCATTGACGAGATCTTCTAGAAAGGGAAAGAAGCCCCTGTCAGAGGGGAGGAGAGGGGGGCCAGAACCAGGAAGCAGGGCTGAGAAGCAAGCCAACCTTCACCTTTGCTTGTGGGCCTAAGTTTTCACTCTCGATGGGCCAGCTCGAGCCCATGTTAAATGGGGAAAGAGGGGTGGGCAGTGGTTCTCTGAGCAGCATGAGGACAGAGGCCCTTGAGACCCCTGGTCAGGTTTAACCCGTCCTCAGAGTCGTCCTGGCCTGGACAAACAGACACTTAGACCCCGCCACGTCTTGTACAAGCTGTGGTGAAGTGACACACGATGGTAACCAGTCACAGAAATAAAAGCGCCCCAGAGATGCGGGGGAACGCAGCAGACATCAAGGCTGCCCTTTTATGGTCCGGAAAAAGAACCAGGAGCAGCCCCATGCCTGGTAAAAGAGTGACATCTGGTGTCTTGACTGTGGAATTGCACAGGCGTAGGCAGGGAAGACGGAGAGGAAAAGGACCCCCTGGGCTCTTACCGGCACAGAGGGGCCCGGGACCGGTGTGGACTGCGTCACGGTGGTCACAGCCCGCGTCAGTGTGGAGGACACAGTTGTCGTGATGGCACTGGAGCTGGTGATGTTCACGCTGTCGCCCTGGGTGCTTTCCACCTCTCCCTGATTGCTGGTAGCGGGTGGGGTGTCTGTGGGGGCAACAGGCAGGTGGCTGCTAAGCAGGAGCCCCCAGGCCTACAGTTGGCTTGATCACCGTGGGCTTCCTGTACTCACAAGGGGAGGGCCAGAGAGGGCAGGACAGGCTCCTGGAGACCCCCATCTGCTTCTGGCACAGCCGGGACGTCCCAGCCCATCCAACTGGTAAATTGGGCGCCGAGGAGCCTGACTGGTGGACTCTGGTCGTACTCCCGCCCTCGTTCTCTTACCCTTTCAGCCTGGGGGTCTGGGAGACCATGAAAGCCAGGTGGCCGCCTTCACTTACCTTGGTTTGAGCTCATGTTGGAAGTGACAGTGGTAGCTGTGTGAGTGGTTCCTGTCTCGTGGGTCTCACAGGGGGGGTTGGAGCATACCCTCTGTGTTGGGAAAGGAGCCAGCAGAACGGTGCCAGCCTGGGGAGTGACACTGGGCACTGCCGCCGCCTCTAAACCAGACTCCAGGGTCCTGTGGGAAGAAGTGGCATCGGGAAGCAGGGCGCCTGCGCTGATGGACATGGTGGTGCCGGTGGAAGTGGTCTGGTGTGTCTCACAGGGGCGACCAGCAGGGGGCTGCTGCCCACCCTCGGGCTGGCCCGTGCCTCCATTTGAAGTGGCCGTGGTGGCTGTGTGTGTGGTGCCCGTCTCGTGGGTCTCACACGGCGGGTTGGAGCACACCCGCTGGGCGCTGCCTGCATTCGAGGTAGTGGCGGTGTTGGTGGTGCCTGTCTCGTGGGTCTCACACGGTGGGTTGGAGCAGACTTGGGTCACAGTGGCCGAGGGGCACAGCAGTGCTTCCAGGGCTGTCACAGTCACTGCGGTGCTGGGCAAGCCGCCCTGGAGGCTCTCGCACATAGGCGCCACGCGGGGCTCCCCAGCACCCACACTGGAACGGGCCATGGCGGCGGTGTTGGCCGCATGGCTGTGGCGCCCCGTGGGCAGGTCCTTGCTGCCTGGGCTGCTCAGCCTGACTTTGCTGCTCAGAGGGGCCAACTGCACAAAAGCAGTGCCACGGCCACCAGGCTCCCGTGCAATGCTCGGCCCGAGGAGTGGGCCAGCCGAGCATGGGGCCCCAGTGGCCATCACAGTCATGGTGGTGCTGGTCGCGCTGGTCTGGCGGGTTTGGCACTGGGGCTTAGAGCCCTGGGCTGCCTCCAGCGCCCCAGCGGCCACACTGATCCGGATCACGGCAGGGGTGCCGGCTACACAGGCCCGACGGGCATCTCGCTGGTGGTTGGCGCCAACACTCGACATGGCTGTGGTGGCAGTGTTGGTGGTGCCCGTCTCGTGGGTCTCGCAGGGCGGGTTTGAGCAGCCGTGTTGCCCGGCCATGTTGGAGGTGGCGGTGGTGGCAGTGTTGGTGGTGCCTGTCTCGTGGGTCTCGCAGGGTGGATTCGAGCAGACTCGGACCACGCTACCATTCTGCTGCCCCACAGTCGAGGTCACAAGAGAAGCAGCTGCCTCCTGTCTGTCACAGATGAACTGCACTTGGGTGGGCTGGGGGTGTCCCCCAAGGTTAGCTACAACAGTGGTGGTGGCCGTGTTGGTGGTGCCAGTCTCGTGGGTCTCACAGGGTGGGTTGGAGCACACCAAGGTCACAGTGCCAGGCTGCACATCACCCTGGCCCGAGTCGGCGATGGTGACTGTGGCGGTGGGCTGCTCCGTAGTCGGAGAGGCCAGAATGGACACAGGGAGGTCGTGCACGGGCTGGGCCTCTACCCCGCTGGGTGCCGTGATCAGAGTCACCTGGGTAGGCTGGGACACGGGCTGGAAAAACACACCAGAAGGAGACTTAGTGCCGCGGCTGGCCATCTGTCCATCCCTCCTCCTGTCCTGCACTGTCACTGCACAGCCTGGGACCACTGACCGCTCCTCAGTGGCCCTGGCAAACCTAAGACGCACTTGCCCCTGCCCCCAAGACACCGACTTGCTTAGAGGCCAGGGAAGAGGCACCACTTTGCCTCAAAGGCAACTGGGATGAGGAAGAGGCTGTGGGGGCAGGGCAAGGGGAAGGCAGGAGCCTGGCTGGAGTCAAGTCCTTTGTCAGGAAATGGAAATCCCCCTCAACGCTCACAAGGCCAACAACAAACATTTCACCGTTTTCCAGCTTTAAACCTACGCAGATGGCCAGGCATGGTGGCTCACGCCTGTAATCCAAGCACTTTGGAGGCCAAGGCGGGCGGATCACCTGAGGTCAGGAGTTCAAGACCAGCCTGACCAACATGGTGAAATCCTGTATTTAAAAAAAAAAAAAAAAAAAAAAAGGATAAAAAATAAAACCTATGCAGAGAACACTGCGCACACACACACAGACGAACTGCGGCGTCCCCTAGAACACCGCGAGAGGAGGAAGAACTCGGTGTTCAAACACCAGGCATGGCCAAACCATGGACTACGATACAGGAACTATGTGACACCAGGGAGAATGCCCCAGGTGAGGAAAAGCCCACCATGGCCGCACCTGGCAGCAGTGTGACACCAGAAAGGAAAGGCCTGCGGACGGAGGGCGTGAGCCTCGCGTGCTTCCACTCGTGTGAAGGTCCCTCACCCACATGCACCCTCAGGCCCTGTCCTACCTGCATGGTGATGGTAGGGGTCGTGAGCCCGCCTGCCGCTGTCAGCGTGGTCTGTGCAGCTGACACGGTGATGGCAGTGGGGTTGATCACCTGGCTGGAGAGGGTGGCGATGGTGCCCAAGGTGGTGATGGGCGTGGCCAGGGAGGCACTGGTGCTGTGGCCCCCCGCCCCAGCAAGGCTGGTGGAGACCGTGCCTGTCACTGTGCCTAGGGTTGTGACGCCTGAAAGAAAAGAGGCAGAGAGTTGGGCCGAGGCTGCTGCTGCCTCCTTCCCAGGGCTCCTCCCGCAGACAGGCTAGGGCTGTGTCCCCAGCTCTGCCATGGGGATTGGAGGCCAGCCCTGCTTCATTATCATGTAGGGGCAGCAGGGGCTCTGGCCTGCGGGTACACACCTGTGGTGCCTTTCACAACCAACGTGGTGACAGCTGGCTTGACGGCGGAGACGGTGACGGGGGTGACCAGGCGGACACCCCCCATGGGCACAGTGCGGAGGATGGTGCCTGGCTGTCCTGGGGCCCCCTTAAGCACCACCTGGAATACCAAAAGTAAGAGCCACCAATGTCACCACCAGGCTGGTGGACACCACCCCTCCCAGGCCCATCGGGAGGACCTGCGTGGCCTGCTGGGGTGGACTGCACTAGGACACTGGGCTGAGACGTGACTGGGGGTACCTCACCTGGGTCACTCCTTGCTGCCCGTGACCAGTGGCAATTTTGGGGACAGCAGTGATGATTTTGGCAGGTGTTCCAGTTCCTGAAGTCATAACCTTGGTGGTGATGATGGTGATGGGGGACTTGATGCCAGGACTGCTGGTCACACCTGGATGGGAGAGTGGAGGCCCAGGGGAGACGGGCTCTGTGAGGGCTGCCCCTGCTGCCCTAGGTTATAATGAAGAGCCGCAAGTCACAGCCACAGCCCTGCCATCTCCCCAGCAACCTTAGACACAAAAGGCAGCAAGGAGAAGGTAGAAATGGGTAAAAGAAACAGAAACACAGTACGCCTTGTAACCCAGCCTCCATTTCCCCTCCAGCAAGGACCTGCAGACACCCGTATGTCAGGGGAGGCCCTTACCCGTGGCGCCTGCCTGGGTGATGATGGCTGACATGGGGATGGTTTTGATGATGGTGGTCGTGCCAGGCTTGGTGGTACTGGGGGAGACACTGCTGATGCCCAGGATGGTGGGCTTGGTCCCCGCCCCGCTGGCCTGTGTGGTAGTGATGATGGTGGTGGGCTTGCCATCTGCTGAGGTCACCAACTTCAGGATTGTTCCTGCTGGCAGGGGCCCTTTGGTCTGAAAGGGGGAAGCGGGTGCATGAGTCCGTGTGGTCTGGCTTCTCTGTCGGCAGCCTTGGCGGCTCAGGGAGTATTCTGGAGGCTGTGGGCAAAGCTACTGAGCAGCGGAACTTTCTGAACCATGTGTGCTCATGTGATCTTCCATAGGCAGAGATGCGAGTTCTCCCTGTGGCCTGGCCCCCAGGCTCCCCCTCTTGTGTATGTGCAGAAACCGAGCGCGCTCACCTGGATGATCTGAGTCACAGGACCTGTGGACGCCTGGCCTGTGACTGCTGAAGTCTGAACTGGTTTGGTCTGGACCACTGACATCACTTTGCCAAGATTGGAAATCTTAAAAAAAAAAAAAAAAAAAAGGATGGAGCAGGGAGTGATCTGGAAACCAAACAAGGGCATGGCCTGGCTGGGACTCTCTGGAGCCAGCCCGAGGTGGCCAGTAACGACTGGCAGTCACTGTAGCCTGGCAGCTGTCACATGTGACCAGGCGGCACCCATCACTCACCAGAGCGCTGCCTCCTGGAACAGAGATGGGGCTCTTCACCAGGGTGATGGTTTTGGTGACCCCACCCACAACTGTAGTCACCACCTGGGCTTGCTGGGCCACTGTCACAGTGCCTGACTTGTGCACTGTGATGATAGGGCGGGTAGACGTGTTGGTGGCAGAAGAAACCGATGTCCCCACCTGGGCAGCTGCAGTCTTCAGCATGCGAGTGGCAGGGTTGCTCACCTGGAGGAGGCAGAGATGAGCGATGGACCAGGCAGAGAAAGAGATGGGGAAACCACCCAAAGATGTCCACGGCGGGCCCACAACTCCCGCCTCAACACTCACCCTCTTCCCACTCCCAACCCCAAGAACAGCTTGGTTCCCCCTTTCTTTAATGGGCAAGGGAGGACCGCAGGTCTCGCCTGAGGCTGTGACTTTCTTAATGGAGACAGCTTCTTCTGCAGCCTACGGTCCAACAGCTAGCTCTAAAGCCCAGAGGGAACGACTATGCTTCTTTAATGACAGTGACAAGCCCCAGACAACACTCACCATGACTGGCGAGGAGGCCACCTTCACAGTGGCTGGGAGGGTGGTAGTGCCAGGTGTCACAGCCATGGTCTTCACGATGGTGGTGCCCGCGGGGACACTCAGCACTGTGGGTGCCGAGGAAGGGGGGATCTTCTGGGTGGCAGCAGCCGCGGCAGCCAGTGCGGCCATCCCACTCATCTGTGGGCTACTGCCAATCACCTGCAGCAGGCATGGGCGTGTGAGGCCAGGTCACGGGTACCACCTGCCTCCCTGCTTGGTGGACCTCACTGGAACCTCCCCAGGGCTCAGCTCTGCTCTGGGGAGCCTCATCCCACCAGCATGGTTCACTCTCCTGGCCCCAGACAAGGAGGGCTCCCATCGCCGACCAGGCACAGCAACCCCTGTGGCAAGACGTGGCCGGGAGCTCTGGATCCTTTTTAAAGACCACAGAGTCAAGTCAGGTCCAGTTCATTTCTCATGGGCCTGCATGAAGCCCAGCTGGCTAGCTCCTCCGCTCAAGCTACAGGACAAGCAAGTCCACATGGCCAATGCCCTTAGGACCAGGCAGCAGGTTAGGCCTTCTAGGCATTAACTTATTAATTCCCACCACAACCTTGCAGGAGCGCTCTCCTTGTGTGCGTGTCCCAGGAGGGAAAGGCATGGAGTGCGTTCTACTAGAGCCTGGGGGGCATGTGAACCCTCGGTACACTTGCAACTGAGTGCACTGGATCAATAGGAAGTCCCGCCCACCCCAAAGACTGTTCCTCACCGTCCCCTGGGCACTCTGTGTTGGCACGACCATCCGCACTCCGGCAGGCAGGGAGGTCACGGTGACAGGGGCTTTCCCGGCCTGGCTGGCAGGTCGCATGGTGACCAATGGAGTTCCTGTTGTAGCCTGAGGACCGGTCACTTTGAGAACAGCAGGGACACCTGATGAAAGAAGGGGCCAGCCATCAGCCATCTTACCTTCCGCACGACGTCCCCAGCTCCTTTGCCGAGCTCAGCAGGCAGCTTGAGCCACTTCTGCTGGCCTGCTTGTGTGGGAGTCTGGCTCTTCTGTGCCCTCAGGGTGACTGTGTCCACAGGCAGGGCTGGGCTTTAGCACCCCCTACGACTTCTGGAGACAAACCCAAAGCTCTTGGCCGCTGGCCTGCTGTCTAGGCTGCCGTCTTGCAGCCCCTACTCTGCCACTGCCTCTCCCTGGAGGCCAGCCCCTTACTTTTAAACGTCCCCGGACCCCTGGCTCACCTTGAGTCCGGGCTGCAGTGGGCACAGAAATGGAGCTGCCAGGCACCGTCGGCAAGACCTGGATGGTGGTGGTAGTCGGGGGCGCGGGGGCAGCCTGGGGCAGGAGCGTGATGCCTACTTGGGTCAGCGGCTGCACAGCGGGTGCGGCTGCTGCCGGGGCAGGGCTCTTGGGAGGGTTGGCAGGCACAGATGGGACTGGATTGGGTGTAGGGGAGGTGGCAGTAGCGGCCGTGGCAGGAATGTCATATTTCTGGAGCTGAAGAAGATAGCTGTCGGCTGTTGCCACTGCCCCCCAGCTCACCTCCAGGGAGTTGGTGTTGGCGCGTACCAGTTGTACTCGGGCTGGGGGTGGTGGCTTTTCTGTGGGAGAACGCAGCTGGTGAGAAGGGGCGGGAGGCTGCAAGGGTGGGAGGATCAGCTGGGCTGGGCCTACCTGTCTCCAGGTACCAGAGGTCCTTGCAGCAGACCTGGTTGTTCCAGGCCTTGCGGTAGCCGTCGCGCCCACTCCAGATGTACAGGCGGGTGTTGATGGCGACTGCACAGTGGCCGGCCCGAGCCCGGGGAATGTTGTCCTCCAGTGTATCCATCAGGATGGTCTCCCAGGCCATGGTATCTGGGAGAGGGCGGACGGGTGAGGTCGGCAGGGAGGACGGAAGAAACCCGCTACCCCCAGTTGCCCTTGGTTCTTTTGTTGTCAAGGATGGAAATTAAAATCAAGATGTTATCAGATTATTACATTAAAAACAACGACACCAAGAAACCTTTGTGGCAAAAAGCACCATAAAAAATAAAATTATAAACACCAACGGCCAACTAGGAAAACCATGAGAAACACAGTCAGGGATTTACCTCCTTGCCCATCAAGGAATGCTACAACTAACAGAAAGAGATGGCAATGGGCAAGACGGTTTAGGGAAAACGCCATAAGAAGATCTTAAGAAAAAACACCCTCATGCAAAAGAAATGTCAACTTCAACCACCAGTGCCTGGCACTTTGATTTCTGGGCCTGCAGCAGCTGGGGCGCAAGGTGAGCCAGAAGGGAGCTTCAGCCACCTATCAGACTTGGCAAAGAGTGAGTGGCCTGACCCCTCTGTGAGGGCACCACCGGAGGTACCTATGTGGGCAGAGCCTCTGCAGGGCGCTTTAACCGCATCGGACAGCAACTCTACTTCTAGGTTTTCACCCCTAGGATACACTTGCACACTGGTGAGGACGGTGCACAGATACTCACGGAGCGGCGCCTTTACAAGAGACAGCAGCACAGCCACAGCTTGAAGGAGGCTGCTGTGGGACAGGGATGTGGAGTGATCTCCAAGCTACAGCGGATGAGAAAGGCCAGGTGCGGCACTGCGTGCGCCAGGCTGCCACTATTTTAATAGTGTTTAAAGGCGCCTATGACTAATGCTTGGATATGAAGAGTCCCTGCAAGGTGGACAGGAAACCACCCACGTGGCTGCCTCTGAGAAGCAGAACCGGGAGGAGAGAGGGAGGCCCTGCACTGTAGAGGCTTTTACACTTTTAGATGTCGGGCCATTTGGATGGAAAGCTCATTCAAAAATTCAGAGGCAGAACACTGCTTCAGAGAACTCTGCCCACTGGATCCTTCTGGTGGACTGAGGGAGCCCGGGGCCCAGGCTTGTTCCCCACACACCCCACACAGCTCCTAGGCTGAGGAGGGCTGGCCACTCGGAGCCGGAGGAGGCCATACCCAGGTTGAGACAAGCCAGCGTGTTGGTACACTTCCACTCCTTCTCGTGTGTGGCCACTTTGACGTCATCCATGACAAGAGGCACCCAGCCACCAAACACGTACATTCTAGGAGTGAGGAGGGAAGAGTGGGAAAGGATTGTAGAGTTGGTGCCAAGCTAGTGGCCACCTCTGCTACCCCAGTTCTCGAGCTCAGTCCTCTGGCTCTCCCCAGGAGAATCCCCAAGGACTCGTGAAGCCTCCTGACGTGGCCCTCTCCTGCCTGGTGGCTCAGCTCTCAGAACTGTGCCACCTCTACCACATAAAAGTGCCGTTCAGCTCATCTAAAGCTCACCTTCATCTCCACAGTTCCTAGGCTCCCTTTAGGACCTGGGCACTCACAAAGACAGCCAGCTGCTTGCACAGAGGACCTAGAACACTCTGTACCCAATGGGGTGGAGCCTCACAGGCCCAGGGAGGGTCTCAGGCTGAGTGGCCCCCTCCCTGCTGAAGCTGTCTTTCCTTGGTCCCCCAGGGTCGTAATGGAAAAATAGGGCTGCTGAATGCCAGCCCAGCCAGAAAGAGGCATCCTCAGGTCTTAGGGTCTGATAGGACAAAACTGAGCGAGAGCCCTTCGGGGGAGGGGCCACGCTGGTCTAGAGAAGGGAGACACAGGCAAGCAGCCACTCACTTATTTCCGATGGTGGTTGCTGAGTGGAGACTGCGAGGAAGAGGTGCCACCCCACTGAGACTGGGCTTATTCCACGTCAGGGTATCTGCAGAGAAAGAGGGGAGAGGGTTACACACGCTGGACCACACACAGACCGCTCCCTGGATTCAAACTAGCTCAGGAAGATAGGCTCTGTCTCAGTGAGAGAATTACATCCCTGGCCTCCCTATAGCCCACAGCAGGCCCTCTGATCATTGTCATGGTAGCTAGATTCCCGTGTTACCCAGTCGGTTTGGACCAGCCTAGCAGGCGCACTCCTTCAGGTACATACCGAGCGCCTGCCCTAAGCCAGCACTGCATTCTGTGCTGGCGGAGTTGGGCGCACACCCCAAACTCTCCATGAAATATATTCACCACCATAACCACCCTAGGCTACAGACATTTCGGCCAACACTATTGGAAATTTCTCTCACAGGAAACTGTTTCTTTGGAGTGCTGACTCTTACGTATAGGACAACACTGACGTCTCTCTCCCAGCCCAAGAGGGCTCTGGAGACCCACAGTTAGCCATCTTCCCCAACCACTCCTGATGCCACCACCTGGCGACCTGTCCAAGCAGTCCCCCAAGGCCTCACGGTTTACAGGCATGCAGTGGTACCTCAGCAGTCAGACCAGGACACAGCAGTCCACACAGTCTGACCACTGACGAGTCCAGAGAATTCCATTCTAGAAAGGCTTAATCTCTTATTCTCCTATAAGCCAGTGGACCAATTCGGCCAACTGAGCCAGCACAGGGCAGAGGTAACAGCCCCAAACCTAAGGACGATCCAGGGTTCCCCACCCTGCCCCACCATGACAAGAGGAAAGCGCTAAAGCAGGGCATTCCAACTCCCTACGAGCCCCACCTCACCATACAACAGTGCCACCCATGGGACCAGCCAAGACTCAGACCTGCTTTGGTCCACAGCTGCTGGGGTGCTACCACCCTGCTCACCGATATCTAGGGTCCACAGGTCCCCCAGCCTGCAGCCACTCATCCCGCCGTAGATCACCAGCTTGGACTTCCTGTTGTCTTTTTCGGTGTAGACCACGGCAGTATGTGACTCCCGGGGTGGTGGTAGGACCCCGTAAGTGATGGGGATGTCCCAAGCTACCACTCCGGAGCCTGGCCGTAATTCCAGGATGTATAAGTCATTCAGGTACCTGACGAGGAGAGATCAGTTACAGCAAGTCTCAGCTCCTCATGCCAGAGGCTTCACTGGATGGCTATCAGTGAGGGAGAGACTCCCCGGAACACAAAGGGGCTAGGGCCGTGGGAGCTGTGAAGTTCTTCTGCCCTGGCTCCCGAGGAAGGGGCTGCCAGAAGCTCCCCAGGATGAGCCCAGCTAGAGAAGGGGAGAGGGTGGGCGAGGCTGTACAGCAGCCCCGAGTCCAGACCCAGCAGCACACCCTGCTGTGCACACGAAGGTGGGCATCATACAAGGGCTCCACAGAGCAAGAGGGGCACCGGCTTGGGACTACCTCCAAACAGAGTCCTTGGCCATAGGCCTTGGAAAATACCCACCAGGAAACCTGTAGGCAGCTGAGGCCGAGAAGAAACGTGAGCAACTCTAGGCCGAGTCTGAGAGCAGGCCCCAACCCAGGGCAAAGTGGCTTCCACCTCTACCAGCTTGGCCCTCCACCCATGAGGGCCTGCTCAGGGTTAGCAGTGATTCTGGAGCCAGAAGGCTCCTTAGAGGGCATCTGGTACAGTTCTCTCATTTACAACCCAGCATGAGAAAGGGACCCAGCCGCACACCCACCCGGGGGGTTCCGAAGAGAAAAGGACCAAGCCTCACCTTGGAATGTTGTTCTTTGGGTCCTCGCTATCATTGGCCAGACCCCCAAACAGGTAGCATTTGTTGCCCACAAGGGAGAAGCTGTGCCCGAGCCGAGGACATGGAGGGGGCCCATTTTTGGGTGTCTTTGCTTTGAGTCTCTTCCACTCCCACCGGCTCGCCTGCAAAATCAAGACCTGGAGGCTGAACCGTGAGATGAGAAGGCCGCCCCTGGGGGCCCAGGCAACTTGTGGAGGAGAAAATGGCCGGGGGCAAGCTAGGTGCCTTGCTGGAGCAAGAAGGTCCTGGGTGTCAGGCTCGGCCTTCTCCTGAGGCAGGCCAAGTTCAGAGTGGCGTTGGCAGAATCTCAAGCGTCCCTTCCACCTCCCACTTGTCTCAATACTGAAGCCACTACCGTGGGGAGGCAGTGAGAACCTGGGGCTGCTTTACCTGGAGCTCGTAGAGGTCATTGCTGTATTTCCCATACTCCACCATCCCACCAAACACCAGAAGGCGAGTTCCGTCACACACAAAGCCATAGGCTGCACACCCAGGAGGGATGTCCCCCCTCACAGCTGGGATGAACCACTGGTTGGTTGCTGGGGAACAGAAGGAGGCAGAAGTCAGTAGAGCCGGCAGCACCCATTCCTCTCATTCCCCAAATCTGCCAGCCGTCAAGGTTGGTGAGAGGGGCTGAGCCAGCCATCCCTGTGGGCGCTCTAGCAACTCCAGCCGTGCTACCTGGGCCATCTTCCAAACCCCACGACTTCGGGCCACTGCAAAAGGGACTGTGACCACTCTGCTTCTCATCAAGGTCATCTTAATGAGTGGGATGTCACTGTGCAAGATCCCTCATCGGCTACCGGGAATCTAGCCACTGCCTTCCTTCCCTACCACTCAGTGGATCAGACATGAACTTCTCCCCAAAATACCCTCTTGGTGGACCTGTGCTCCTCCTCCCTGGAGCCCACATTTTTGTCCCTGTATCACAGGGTCAGGACAGCCAGAGCCCACAGCGGCACTTTCAAGTGGCTAAAAAAGCAACTGCTAAAGGCCGCAGAGAGCCACAAGATGAGACCCAGCCTCTGCTCTGACCTCCCAGACCTCCTCTGGTCTCCTAGGTGATGGTCCACCACCATCCCTCCCCACCCCCGCTGCCACACCTATGCTATTCTGGAACATTCTCGAAAGCCAGAGGCGGCAGTCTCAGCAGAGACATGACAGAAGCTTCTCGAAAGCTCATGGAGGTGAGGAGACCAAGAAAGAGGGGAATCAGACCCTAGGCACTGCTTTAGTCCCCCAGGACGGTGCAGCCAGCCTTCAGTTGGGACTGGGCCCTTGAACTCAACTCCCCTCACACCCTCCACAGCGGGGCTTCCCAGGAAACCTCCTCCTATGAGGGGCCCCTCAGAGGATTCACCACACTCTTTCCAAAAACCCCAAACTGGGGGCCAGGTGCAACCCCAACTCTGTGACTCTGAGCTGGCCTGGGTGAGATTTCAGTGAGCAGACGGCAAAAGGTGCTGAGGCCCCTTCACACGACTTGAAACATAAGACGGGTTCCCCCAGGACACGACAGGGCATGGGGGGACTCCTGTGGGGTGGGACCTGGGAAGGCTTCCACACAGGGGATGCTGTGATCTTGTGATATAGCACAGATTATTCAGTTTGATGACCAAAGGCGTTGTGAGACCATAGAAGAAGAAAAGCAAAGCAGTTTTTTCTGTCTTCAGGTGCACCCAGGGCCAGGCGGCTGGCCATGGTCGGGAATGCACATCCCGCTGCACTCTGGTCCCACCCAGTCCCATGCTGTCACCCCCAGGGCTGAATGCGCACTATATGCAAGGCTTGCCCGCATCCAAAGCACAGCTCCCAGCCTGGGTAGCACAGCGAGACTCTGTGTCTACAAATTTTAAAACATTAGCTGAGTGTGGTGGCGTACACTTGTGGTCCCAGCTGCTCGGGAGGCTGAGGCGGGAGAACTGCCTGAGCCTCAGAGTTTGAGGCTGCAGTGAGCTGAGACTGTGCCACTGCATCCCAGCCTGGGCAGCAGAGCAAGACCTAGCCTCAGAAAAGAAAAGGACAAAAACAGAAAAACCCCCACAGCACAACCGCACCAGCACCACCCCCAGAGGCGAGAGCGCCCCCACCCCACTCCAGCACCCACTCCGCGGGTGGGCTTTCAGCAGGCTGTCGGTCTCTGCAGCCACTCAGCTGAGTCACTGGGCCTCAGACATGCCAAGCACTGAGCTCCCATGCCATTTTCCTAAGGTAGAGGGCAACATTTGTGCAGCCCACACCCGCAAGCTTGGGTCCTGGGCCCCTGCCTCTTTCTCATTCCCAGTGCAAAAACCACCCCAGAAAAGCAGGAGCTGCCAAGGCCAACAGCCTTGCACACGGCAGAGCCACCCGGACTAACCCCTGGAGGGGCTCCATGCAAGCCACCGAGGTGACCGCATGAGGAGACCCGAGACTGCCTGGGCCAACTGCTCTCGATAGGTAAAGAGGCAGAGCCAGGAGGGCAAGCGACACCTGAGGTCACAGTGCAAAACAGAGACAGGGAGACAAGAGCCCCATCACTGACTTAAAGCGATGGATCCGTGCCTGCCCAAGGGTCCCATGTCCAAGCAGCCACCCTCACTCCCCTGAGCACCCTCATGGTCAAAGCCCACAGCTATGGGGCCATGGGTCAGGGCTTGGGACAAAGCTAAATGGCACATGGGGTCAGCCGGCAGCTCTCCCATCACATGCTGATCAGAGAAGCAGCAAGCCAGGCCAGAAGTGCCCTGTGATACCTTTGGGGCTCCTGCTCACCAGATCCTTCTACAGGACCCAAGAGGTGCTGATTTCATTCTAAAACATGTCAAGAGAGGTCTATCAGGGAGCATAGCTCCTGGTGTGAAGACAAGCCTGCAGCCCCTCACCTCACCCACGAGTCCTGGTTCCATCTCTGAAAGCACACGAGAAGCGCCCCTCCCTTCTCCCAGCTTCTCAATGTGACAGCTGCTCTCAGTCGCCCCTGAATCATCTTGGGGGGTGTCATGTAACCCAATCTTGGGGAACCTCATCCTGGAGATGCTGGCTCTCAGCTGGGTGGGGAAGGTGGGTAAAGGACCCTGCCTTGGATGAATACCACTCCAGCTGCCCTCCTCCTGAGGGCAAGGCCGTGCCCCAGCCTCTCCATGTTTCATCAGCTCCCCCACCCACTTCATGCTCCACCAGTTCCACCATGGTTGCCAGCGTCCCATCACCATCTAGAGATCGGTGCCCATGCAGGGGGGCAGCCGGTCAAGTTCAACAAGCTGCCTTCCTCTCTGTTCCACCTGTCACATTAGAGCACTTCCTGTGTGGCACACGACATGCTGGGAGGCACAGAGGACACCGCTCTTATGCTCATACTCCCGATGGGGTAGGAAGGCCGCATACCCCCCTCCCACAACGAGACAAGCACCCTAGAGGAGCTCTGACCCAAGCCTGGCCCTCGGGAGCCCAGAGCAGGGCGACCGCTGGAGAGGGAGGGCAGGTGGAAAGGGCTTCTCAGAAGAGATGACATTTCAGCCGGGCCTTGAAGGGTGAACAGGATTTCCCGATAAATGAAACTCATAGGGCCAATCAGGAAGTGACCGCACGAGTCTAATAAAAGGACAGGAGAGCTTGGTGTGGAGGGGGACAGATTTGATGTCGGCTCGACGCAAAGACCAATTAGATACAGGGACAGAGGAGAAGGGAGGTGTTTCAAAGGTGGTGGCCCCCAAGAGACAGGTGGTAGAACAGCCTCTGTGAAGGTTTGCACTCCCCCCCAACTCCACCACCAGCTGGCGGGGTGACCCCGGACCTCTCATTTCCCCTCTTGGACCCCAATTTCCCCATCTGCAGAAACAAGTAAGTTCCACTAGATCGTCCAAGGTTCCTTCCAGCTTTAAGAGCCTATGGACATTACAGAGCCACTGAGGCCAAAACTCTCACCACCACCCCCACCCACCGCCCCTGGCAGCACTCTGAATCCTTTGGCTTGCCATGTGGAACTAAAATTTCCTAAGGACAAAGACAGTAGTTACCCTAAGACCTCTCAAAGCACACACCCCCTGAAGCTTTCTTCTCCTAGCAACGGGGACCCCTTCCAGATCAGCTCTCTCCAAGCAAGGCTTTCTGAGGACTGGCCCCGCAGAAGTGCAAGGGGCAGAGGCCTGAGAATACGCCCCGCCTCCTCCCAAACACAGCAAAAGCAGAAAGGACAAAGGTGAGGAGGTTGGGCTGCTGGGAGGGGGCAACTCCCACCGATTCCGCCGATTCCCATGCGGAAACCCTGGTGAGGAAGAGGGCACTGGGTCTGCCAGCTGCTCTCTCTAGAGAAGTCCTCCGAGGAACTGCCGATGACAGTTCCCAAACTGCTACCCTGGAGGATACCAGGGCTTCGTTTAAAGCAGCCCTTTGGAAGGCAGACTACCCTCTAATGCACAACCTGTCTTTGCAGACTGGTAATGAATTCATGCCAAAGTGGTCAATTCATTTTAATAAACTAATGAATATGCAGAGGCCCCAGGAAGCCAAGGCAGCGGTGGCGGTGGACTTCGGAGCCGACTGTAATTAGGCCCCTGCCCTAGTTTCTAAAATTGCGCTTCCCTGCCAGGGAGCCTGCTCCAGGCCTTCTGAGAAGAAAGTCGGTCCAAAGAGTTGAGGAGGTGCTGCTCATGGTGACGGCGCCTCTATAAACAGCCCTACCACTGGAGAAGCTGTATCCCTACCCCTTGACCTTAGCTTACTGAGCTAATTCCTGCTACTGCAGCTGCCTGGGCTGGCTCGGGGCACCACCAACCACCAAGCACCCCCGCCCAGGGGGGTGCTGAGAAAGGTCCTGCTCCCTGGAGGCAACAGGTGCTGAGAGAGCTGGAATGAAACAGGGTCACCAGCAACCCACCAGCCTTTCAAAGCAAAGTGTGGTAGGTGGCAACCATTTCCAAGGTGTGGAGAAACCAGCACTTTCTGCCTTGGGGGGCGGGGAAGGAAGCAGCACCCAAGAGCCCAGCTCCAGCCTTCCCAATTCCCCAAACCAACTTTCTCCTTCCAGGCAGCTCTGACTTCCCACCCCAGAGCATCAAGGCGCTAGGGACCAGTCAGAGAACAAGGGTCTCTTACTGCCCAGGACACAAAGCCCACCCAGCGAGAGTTTGTCTGCAGGGACTCCACGGAGGCCAGGGGACTGCCAGAGCCCCAGGGGAGGATGCTGCAGAGCAGGGGGTTAGTGCTGGAAGCTGCGGCTCCCACTGAGGACTAGGGCTTCCCAGGACCCCAGCCTGCGGGTGGGGAGGTTCCCTTCATCCAGACTCTTCCAGGTCTTGCCTGGGACAGAACTCGCCCTGACCCTGCCTTCTTGGCAAGACCAGGATCCTATCGGCCAACGGGCAGCCAGCAGGCAATTTGGGAGCTGACCCTCGCGCTAGGGGCACAAAACGGGCCAAGCGGCCACCAAGAAAAAGGATGTCACAAAATTCATGGACAGCAGCAGCCTTTCTGCCCTAGAGACTAGGCAAGGCTACTAGGCAGGGGCAACCACAAACGGCTCCCACGAAGGCTGTGGTGCCTCAGCCATACCTGAAGAGAGAGGGTCCTCCCCGCTCCCAACTAACAGGGCTTGGGTTTTGCGGGGAGGCAGAGGAGCGGGTGGGGTAAGCCCCTGGATCCGCCGAAGCGGGGAGACACAGGACTACACAGGCCGCTGACGGGTAACTGGAATTCAGCTTGTAAACCAGAAGGCACCAGATTAAGAGAAGGGGCGACTTGGAAAGAAACGCTGCAGAAGTAAATGTGGAAAGGGAGAGGCGGCCCTGCTGGCGGCCCGTCCTAAGCGTACCCAGGGCTCCGGCATTACCCGGGTGGCAGATGAGGATGTTACACTCTGCGCCCCATGAACGCGTCCCTTCCCTCCCTTTTTCAAGAGACAGAGAACGAATCTGTAATCTAGAAATGGTCATTTATCCAGAATGGGCACTCGAGATGAAGGAGAGCTGAGCATGCGCAGGAGAAGGGAGGGAGGGAGAGAGAACTCTGCCTGCGCCAAGGGGACACATCCGCCCGCCCCAGCCCCGGCCCCGGCCCGCCGGGTAACGGTGTGGGTCTGAAGTCACCACCGCTGGCGACAGCCCCTCTCCCCCACCAGTCGGACTAGGGGCTTTCTTTTAACTGACGAAAACCAATCCTCAAATACGGGAGACAAGGGGTTTCAGAACGGGAAGAAGATCAGAGGAAAGCACTGAAGTCCGGCACAGCAAAGGGGAGGGGCAAACCGATCAGTGGGGAGGGAGGGGAAGGACGGGGGGGCGGAGGAGGAGAGCGGGA
>PVKV010026331.1:14711-28288 GCA_004027835.1 Alouatta palliata | reverse complement strand
ATTTACAAGAAAAAAACGAACAAACCCATTCAAAAGTGGGTGAAAGATACGAACAGACACTTTTCAAAAGAGGACATTTATGAGGCCAACAAATATACGAAGAGATGCTCATCATCACTGGTCATTAGAGAAATGCAAATCAAAACCACAGTGAGATATCATCTCATGCCAGTTAGAATGGTGATCATTAAAAAATCTGGAGACAACAGATGCTAGAGAGGATGTGGAAAAATATGAACACTTTTACACTGCTTTTGGGAGTGTAAATTAGTTCAACCATTGTGGAAGATAGTGTGGTGATTCCTGAAGGATCTAGAAATAGAAATTCCATTTAACCCAGCAATTCTATTACTGGGTATATGCCCAAAGGGTTATAAATCGTTCTATTATAAAGACACATGCACATGCATGTTCATTACGGCAATGTTTACAATAGCAAAGACTTAGAACCAACCCAAATGCCCATCGATGAAAGACTGGACAAAGAAAATGTGGCACATATGCACCATGAAATACTATGCAGCCATAAAAAATGAGTTCATGTCCTTTGTAGGGACATGGATGAATGTGGAAACCATCATCCTCATCAAACTGACACAGAACAGAAAACCAAACATCACATGTTCTCACTGATAGGCGGGTGTTGAACAATGAGAACACATGGGCACAGGGAGGGGAACGTCACACACTGGGGTCTCCTGGGGGTTGGGGGGCTGGGGAGGGATAGTGGGGGTGGGGAGGTTGGGGAGGGATAACATTGAGAGAAACACCTGATGTAGGTGAAAGGGGGATGGAGACAGCAAACCACCATGGCATGTGTGTACCTATGCCAGTCCTGCAATATCCGCACATGTAGTCCAGAACTTAATATACAATAAAAAAAGAATACCATTACTAACATTAAATAAATAAAGAGCTGAGGATGGCAACTGCCGTCCTACTGTGGGGTTGGGGGATACCTTAGAAGGAGCAGCACTGCATGGGAAATGAGACTAGAGGTTGTGATGCATCCAAAATGCGTGGGGTTGCTCAAATGACAAAACGATTCCAGATGCAATGATTAGCAAGTGTCCTAAGGACACAGTATATAACGTAGATAAAATTACCACGATGGGGCCAAGTGATTCTGCAGTATCCCGAGTGCTGATGGAGGAGGAGGAAGGTGATGTGTCTTTGGTGCCCTTGCCGTTGAGCCAGGTGTCATCAGTGATCTCTCAGCAGGGCTCAGCTCAGCCCCATGGCCAGGCTCCTGGAAGGTCCGAAGTCCTGCTCAATGTGACCTAGGACAGACCACAGGACACAGAGTTTTGGGACAGGTCTGGGACATGTTGTTAATCCCCAGGAAGGTGAGTGTGATCACAGGTCTCCGAGGCCAAGGCTAATTTTCTTACAAGAGAAGCAGATGAGGAAGTTGAGGACTCACCTGTTCTTTCTTAGTTTCTTGTGCTGCCCCCAGAGCTGAGCTGAGTGACATCCCACCATGAGGAGTCCCAGAGCAGTAAATCTGCATAAACACAAAACATGTACTGCCCCAATGGGCCTGAGAGGAAACAAGAGAGGCCTGGGGAGACCAGCTGTGGTGCAGGCTCAGGAGACAGAGCTCTGGGTGTCTCACCAGGGCCCGGACCCGTCTCCTGCTCCCCCTCCTCACCCTATGCACAGGTGCTGCCCCAAAGACCTGTCTCATGCTCAGTCCTCACAGATCCCTGAGTTGGTCCTGTCCTGAATCCTGAGCTCAGCCCAGGCATAGCCTTAGGGTGACACCACTGGAAATGTGTTTGTTATCTTCAAGCCCCCTCTCCTGTCGTCTCCTGCAGTCTCTGTGGCTTCCTATGGGCTGATACAGCCACCCTCAGTGTCCACGTCCCCAGGACAGACAGCCAGGTTCACCTGCTCTGGAGATATATGCGGGAAAATTATGCTGATTGGTCCCAGCAGAAGCCAGGTCAGTCCCCTGTGCTGGTGATATATGAAGACAGTGAGCAGCCCTCTGGAATCCCTGAGCGATTCTCTGGGTCCACCAGGGGAACACAACCACCCTGACCAACAGCAGGACCCTGACTGATGACGAGGCTTACTATTACTGTTTTTCTGGGAATACTGACAGTTTCACAGTGACACAGGCAGATGGGAAAGTGAGAGGCAAACCCCTTGCCCATGTGTGTTATCTTCTTCCTCCAGCACCAGAAAGACTGTGGACAAAGCCATGAGCAGTTCTGGCCAAGTTCTACTGGAGCTGAGACCTCTAGGCCATCCTTTTGTCCAGCTCTCCAGGCTGGCCCAGTGGTAGGAGGTGTAGGAGTGGATCTAGGGCCGCTATAATCAGAATTTACTGGTGTTTTCAGGCTTCAGGAGTGACTTGGGAGAATAAGAACTGAATGGAAGCTCAGAGAGATGTAGCCACCATCACTGGCCTTACTATTGCATATGGTGGTGAATGGGTCACTCCTTCTTCCAAATATCCTACGTCAGTCCCCAGAAATGCTCAGCTCAGCTCAACCTGAAAGCCTGGGATTTTAAACAGGAAAAGCAGAGGAGAGGACACTGTGGCATCTGCCTAGATATGCTTTTCTGAATTCACCCACCCACAACTGTTGGGAGGTTCTAGAAGCTCAGAGCTGTGTCCTCACTGGAAAGTGCTATCTGTTCCAGAAAAGTTTTTCCTAATATTTAGGCCCACTTTTGAGACTGTGGTTTGATGACTGCCTGAGGCCAAGATCCCAAGTCCATGCCTTAATACTAGATGACGCTGAAGGGCCTTCCAGCTCCAGATCTCCCAGTGTGGATGCCTGAAGCCTCAGTTACAACCCTACTGTGGGTCATGGTCTCCTGCAGGTGATGCCTCCCTCACTTTTTCCAAATCCTCTGTGCATGCAAATCATTATTTCAGGGTCCACTTCCAGGAAACACAAACTCAGATGGCCAGCTGTCACCAAAATGAGCAACTGTAGATCTGAGGTGGCCACCATACACTGGAAATCACCAGCGAATTTCCTACATTTCCGTTGTGTACATCCAAGTGTCTAACTATATCTGACTGTTTCTTGTCTTCCTATAAAATGAAACAGGATCCTGACATGCCAGGTGCTCCGAGTCCTGAAGGAGAGGTGGAGTCAGACCCTCCTGCAAGAAACCCATGGAAAGGAGAGCAGCCTCACCCCATGCAGGGACCAGAGATGCACCCACAGGCAGAGCTGCAGGACGGACGGTGCCCTCCTCCACCCTCCACATCCCGCACAAACAGTTGTTCTTTTCACCCCTCCTTCAGATGATCAAAGCTGGCACCTACGAAGCCACCACAGCTCACCCTTGTCAATCGGACACCTTCAAATCTCCATGAAACATACAATCTAAACACAAAGAATCTCCCAAAAATAATAATAGTAATTAGCTATAAAAAAGTCTACAAAATATCTCTTAAATAATTTTAGATTGTATGCATGTGTAAATCTTATTTTTCAAGCTTTGGGTTAAATAAAATATATTATTAAAACTAGTTTATCCTTCATTTTTTATCTCTAATACAGTGAGTAGACAGTAGGATTCACATGCGGCTCTCATCACATTGTGACTGTACAGTGCTGCTCTGGTCTTACCCCTTCAGGTGGCAGGTGCTGTGGAGTAACCGGCTTCAGCAAGCGCCATCTCCACCCATAGGACATACGTGTGAAGTCTTTTACTTTGGACTGCAATCAGCAATGAGTGCAGGCAGCTGGCTGCCCTCCCAGGCCCTGACTGCCTCCGTGTTCAGGTAAAGTAGCAATCCCCACAAGCAACTGGTAGAGCTGGCGAGGGGAAGGTGTTCGCATCAGGGCCTCAAAAGTTCAGCTCAGGATTCACTCAGGTTTCCTCCCCAAGCCCAGGCTGGTTCCAGTACATTAAGAAGTGAGTTTCATTATGGGTCTAGGACTGCCCTTGTCCTGCTCTTCAATCTTCCTTCCCCAGTGACCTTGAGACTGTCACTCCTTCTCACAGGCCCTTCCTTTCCCTGTCAAGTGCACTCCCTGAATTCTCTTCTCCTGGGTTAGCAAATCTCTAGAACTTGAGGGAAAGCAGTGCTGGGTCACCACATGGGGCCCCAGAAAGCTGGCCCAGGACCAGACACACAGGCAGCAGGCTATCAGGTAGTGGGGAGGGACCAGGAAACACTCCCCTGGGTGTCTTCAGGGCCAGGTGAACCAGGGAGGGGCTGGTACCTGGGCTGGACCCATGTGAGCTACATCTGTCCCCATCACAGGAGCATCTTCCTGGTCACAAGTGATTTTGTTTGCTATGCTGCCCCAGATCATCTAATTTATTACCTGTGAATCTCACACACTACGCATCATTCCTGTCTCGAATTCTTCACTTGTGAGCAAATGTCACATCTGACCTGAACTGGCTTAATTCCCAGAACCCCTGCAGGCTTCCCACCGTCATTTGAGATCCTCACACGCCCAGGACCCTTCCCTGCAGGGAACAGACATAGCTCCCTGCACACATTTCCATCACGTATTTCTTCACTCCTTCCTCTTCCTCAGGGAGGCTTCTCCAACCACGGAATCTACAGCATCCGGACAGTCAACTTCTGTTGAAACTTGCCATGATTATCCGCATAGAGCCTACAATTCCATGTTTATTTTTCCTATCATTACCTTTTGATTGCTTTATTTCTATGAATCATCGCATTATCTGTCAGAAAGGATTTTTCCCCACACGGACACATGTGGCAGGAACCAGGGAGCATCCAATCTTCTCCCACAAAAATAAGTCTGCACGTACTTGGTGGTTGTTTTCCAGATGTGCACCAGTTTAATAGGAACCTCAGATATTTCTAACTTTCCATTCCCGTCCATGTGAGGTTGACTTTGCTTTCATTGTTGTTAAGGTAACACCTCAGCATGGCTGCTGCAGCTCTGGCTATCACACCATGTTCAAGAGAAAAAGCAAAGCACAAATCCAGTATTGTCCTTCCTTCACGAGAGGACAAGTTCCCTGAGAACCTCAGTCACCTGACTCTTACATATCATGGACCAAAGCTGGGCTACATGGTCACTGCTGGCTGGGAGAAACTGGGAATCTGCCTGGCTCTCAAGTGAACAGAGGGGATGACGCACAGGTAGAAGGTGGTAGGGAGTATCTCCTGGGTCTATAAACCCAGTGTTCCTACTGCCCTGACTCAGAAACAGGAGATGAAACTACTCAGAGCAAAGACGGTGTCTTCCTCATGCTGAATTCCTAAAATGCATTCTTGCCAGGACAGAGTGGGCCAGGGTGAATATTTGTTGGGTGAATGAGCTTCTGCCTCTGATGTATTTCAGGAGGCACCAGCAACACACATTGGTCCTGTATTTGTATCCAGAACCGGTGAAAGCCACCCTTGAGTCCTGTATCTCGCAGCACAAAGCCCCAGTCCCGCTTCAGGACCTCCCATCATCCAGAGATACATGCAGGGAGCCTCAGGAGGGTCCTGCCACCTCCTCCTGCACATGGGAGTGTTTGTATTTCCATCAGGAATCTGAGTGGCTTGTGCCAGGTCTTGAGGCAGGAAGGGGCCACACAGAGAAGAGGAATTTCTTCCCTGAGGTCAGCAATCCATGAATCAAGGAATCAGGAACCTGAGCAGCAGATTTTGAAGCTAACCTGGACTCAGGAGGCCCCTGAGCCTCCAGTCGCCAGTGTGGAGTGGCCTCCAGGGGGCAGCAGAGAGTAACCTCACAGAAACACCTGGGGATGGGAAGGGTCTGGGCATCAGAGATGCTGACATGCAGGGAGGGTCAGTGGCCATGACCTGAGACCTGGAAAGACATAGATTCTTCTTTTCTTAGAGTGTTTGTCCTTGACACTGATGTTGACATTATTCTGACTTCCTGGTTCTCAGATCTGACTCTTGGAGCTGGTGCTTATTTTTCTGACACAGATTCAGGCACTTTGCCTCTTCCCATCGCCCTGGCCCCCATCTCACGGTCACACGTGCCATCCCATTCTGTAGTCACACGTGTCCCACCTCCCTGCCATTAGCTCTGGGGGCCCCTGTTCTGCAGACACAGCGGCTTCTCCTTCCCCGCCACTCCTCTACGTTCCCGACTCTGTCCTGGGATCCTGCCAAATTACAACTCTTGATTTCCTCATGAGGCACAAAAATACTTGCTCATTAATCTTTTGTTGACTTTAGTGTTTATCCATTGATACATTTTCCCGGTAACTGAAGACAACTTAGTTACAAGAAACATTCACTTCCAGGGTCTTGGAGTTTGCAGTCCCCTCTCATTCTCTCATACAGAAAACACTTCCTTCACCTCCTGATGTGTCCTTAGTCCTGACAGCACCCTGGGGATACTGCGGCACAGCACCTATGACCTGGCACTAGAACTCACAGCCAAGGTAGAAACTTACCGCATCCCATGGATCTTCCACAGCTCTATGTGCACGCGGCACCCAAGAATTGCATTTTCCTCTAGCACTGACGAGCCGTGCCCTGCGGTGGGACTTGTATCTGTCCAAGGCTTGTGCTGTCCCCTGTAGAGTGGGAATGAAGAGGGTTCCTGCACTGGGCTCTGGAATGTGTCTTCAAAAGGGATTTAAGCCTATACCAGACATCTCATGTCTGACATAAAGTATTTATGATCAGGACATTCCTAGAGAAGCAGAAGAAAGTTAACCACCTGTCTCCTGAGCCGGGATGGAACGGAGGAGGGGGCTGTGGACCTCAGGTAATTGTCCCCCCACTGTGACTCTGGAAATCTCTTGAACAGCCCAACCACTATTCTAATGGAAAAACATTGTGTCCCCTGGAGAATACAGAGAAACTCAGCTCTGAGCTTTTCCATGACCAACCCAGCCCAGGAACAAGGCTGGGCACAATCTGGGTAAAGATGTGAGCCCAGATTGTGGGACCAGTGGGTGAAGGAGAATCCCAAGGGTTGAGGGGGTGGGTAAGCAGGGGTCACCCCTTTTCTCTCTGTGTCCCTTGGGGCTGAGCCCTTCTCTGGAAACCACAGAGCTCCTCCAGCACCTGCCCCTGACTCTGCTGATTTGCATCATGGGCCGTTCTCTCAGCAAGGGGATAAGAGAGGCCTGGGGGGAACCTGCCCAGCCTGGGCCTCAGGAAGCAGCATTGGTGGTGCTCAGCCATGGCCTGGATCCCTCTCCTCCTCGGCCTCCTCGTTCACTGCACAGGTGCTGCCCCCAGGGCCGCACCAACCTGCCCAGCCCCAGGGCTCTGGGTCCAGTGTGGCCTCGACTCTGAGCTCAGCAGGGCCCTGCCTGTGGTGGGCAGGATGCTCATGACCCTGCTGCAGGGGCAGGGGCTGGTGGGGCCGCAGTCCCCCACTCTGCTCAAAGGCTTGTGAGAGCCTGAGGGGTTGCCCCTGCCAGGAGAGAGGAGTGGGTTTTCAGGTGAAAGGCTCCATGCAACAGGAAAGTCCATGGGCCACTGGGACTGGGGCGGATTCCAGGGGATACCCTAAGGGTTCACAGACTCTCTGGAGTTTGTCCAGGGCAGGAGAGCAAGGGATTTTATATAAAGGATGTTTACCTTCAAGCCACCCTCTACATTTTTTGTTTTGTTTTTTTAATCTTTGTAGGCTCTGCGACCTCCTATGAGCTGACTCAGCCACACTCGGTGTCAGCGGCCCCAGGACAGACGGCCAAGATTACCTGCGGGGGAAACAGCATTGGAAGTAAACGTGTGCACTGGTACCAGCAGAAGCCGGGCCAGGCCCCTATACTGGTCATCTATGATGATAGCAGTCGACCCTCAGGGATCCCTGAGCGATTCTCTGGCTCCAACTCTGGGAACACCGCCACCCTGACCATCAGCGGGGTCCAGGCCGGGGATGAGGCTGACTATTACTGTCAGGTGTGGGACAGTAGTAGTGATCACAGTGACACAGGCAGATGGGGAAGTGAGACAAAAACACCCTCCCAGCCTCTTCCAACCTCTACTCCAGCCTCGGGAGGCCTGTGGATAAAGCCATGAGTGAATCTGGATCAGTGCACCTGGATCTGAGCCCGCAGGCTGCCCTTCCCTCCAGCCCCCTCCAGGAGTCTCTACCGAGCATGCATCAGGCATAGACATGGCCTGGAAGGACCAGAATCATCTGGTGACTTGGGGCTGCTGTGTGAGTTAGAGAGTGAGGGCCTGGGTGGAAAGACAGATAGATGCAACCTCTGTTCACTGTCCTGCCCCTGGATGGTCATATGGTGGGGATGGGGCCAGTCCTTAGACCACCTCTCTGGATCAGGCCCCAGAACTGCTGCCCAGCCCTGCTGAGGTCCTGGGCCTCAGGCTATGCGGTGGCCTGTGATTCCCGACAGAGCAAACCAGAGGAGGAGACGCTGTGAAGTGTGCTCAGATCTCCTCTTCAATGTGACCCCCTAGCACTGCTGAGAACCCAGCAGCTCAGAGCTGTGCCCTCACTGGGAAGTGCTGCTGGCTGCAGATCTCTTCCACAAGTTTCAGTCCCTTCTCAGAGGGGCTCAGTTTAATGAACCAAGACCTCAAGTCCCTGCCTCAATTTAAGATGCCACTGAATGAAGGGCCTCCCAGCTCCAGAGCTCCCTGTGTGGACGCCTGGGGCTTCAATGGCAACCCCATCATGAGTCAGGTCTCCTTCTGCCCAGTGTTGCCTCCCTCATTGCCTTCTAAATCCTCTGCATGGAAATCTCCATTCCAGAGTCGGATTCCAGTGAGCCCCAGCTAAGACGGCCAGGAGTTCCTACCATGGGCCATCAGGAACCTGAGGAGGCCACGATACACTGAAAACTGTGGTTTCTGTCCTAAATTTTCAGAGTAAATGATGAAATGCCCAATCTGATGGTTCTTTGAATTTTATGCAATAAAAAGGGAGCCTGACATGCCAGGTGCTCTGGGCTGAGGGAGAGTTGGAGTCAGATCTCCCTGCATGGGACCCCCGGGGAAGGTGGAGCAGCCTCATCCCATGCAGGGACCACACATGCACCCAAAGGGTGAGCTGCAGGATGGACGCTGCCCACCTCCACCCTCCACATCTTCTGCAAATGCTGCTCCTTTCTACAACCCCAACCAGATACGTAGATGTGATGAACTATGTAAAACACAGGTGACTTGTCATATCAAAAGCCACTGCAGGCCACCCTGGCCAATAGAAAACCCATTCCGATCCTTACAAACTACACAGTCCCCAAATAATTAATCTCCTGAAATATAACAATAACAATAGACATGAAAATCTATGTAATATATCTCGTAATTTCATGCTGATAACGTGAAAATGGTAGTATTTTGCGTTATTGACATAAATAAAATATACTATTATATAAATGTACTTGCCTTATCTTTTTATATGTAATGTGGTGACTAGACACTAGAGGTCACAGGAGGATCGTGTCATACCATTATTGGACAGAGCTGGTGAGGACTCTTATAGGCGACAGGTGCCGTTGAGTACCCTTGTGCAGGAAGCGCATCTCCACCAGATGATGTAAGTGTGAACCCAGGAAGAGGCACTGGAACAATGGAGAGGAGAACCTGCTTATGCGGAAGACAGTGCCCTTGGGCTCTGCTCCTGCTCCGTCCTATGAGAGCCACGTCCGTCTCACTGTGCGTCATTTCGTGCCCTGCCTAAGTTCATGACTGGGGGTATCTCGCAGGTCTGGCTGTGTGGTCACTGCTGTTTCATGTGGTTCTTGGTGTAACAAAGCCTATCAACACAGAAGGAGTTGTTTTCAACATGTAAATAATTCTCTACTGCACATGACAGACTTGTTGCTAAATCCCACGGGTCTACAGTAGGATTCCCCCCTGAAGCTTTGCCTTAAGCACAAGGTTTCAGTTCCTGTGCCCAATCCCCTGTTATGGTGGGGTCTGCTAGTTTCTCTGGCCCAGCAGCAGGACACTCACACCCCCGCCTGCACCTGTTGCACAGCCTTTCTGCTCTTGGCCCCAAAACAATGGGTGACATGATTCTCAGACCCATGATTTATGGTGTCAGTATTCAGGCCTCAGGGTTCCCTGTGGCTTCTCTGGCTCCAGGTCTGGAAACACAGCCTCCAGGACCATCTCTGGGCTCCAGGCTGAGGATGAGACTGATTATGACTGCAGTTCATACAGAAGAGGTGGCACTTCCCACAGTGGTCCAAGTTCATGGGGAATTGAGACCCTAACTTGCCCTTGGCTCTCAGGCTCTCCCTTGCTCTGAAGATGCTTCCTCAACCTGTGCAAGGGGCTTCCTGCAGCACGGCCTTGAGAATTCCTCTCTCACAGCTCCTCTCCTTTCTGTCCACAAAGTTCAAAAGGAAACCTGCTCTGTGATTTCTCATCCAGGACAGGGACAACTTCCTTTTGCTCGTGTGTATGCTGTGGTCCTTGCATGTGCCACAATTCCCAGCTCTTCAGATGTAGGCACTGCCTGAGAAGAAGCTGCCTGACAAGTGCAGTCGCTGCTGTGTTTAGGGATGTCCTCACCCTAAATGCATCCCCATCTCCCTCACCATGCAGACCAACGTTCACAGAAGTCATTGCAGGGAGTTTCAAGAAATCGCATCTTACTCCACTCTGTGTCCATCACGCTCTGGTGAAGGTGGCGCTCCTGGCCGGGCTATTCCTCTGCACCTCTGTCCTGAAGCAGTGACCACTGTGAGGAGATCTGAACATGTTTTTGAGAGATTAACAACAAGAGGAAGCTGTTGCTTTTCTTATTTTCTATTTATTTTTTATGAAACAGAGTCTTGCTTTGTCGCCAGGCTGGAGTACAGTGGCACGATCTCAGCTCACCGCAACCTCAGCCTCCCGACTTCAAGCAATTTTCCCTGCCTCAGCCTCCTGAGTGGCCGGGATTACAGGTGCCCACCACCACACCTGGCTAATCTTTGTATATTTAGTAGAGACGAGGTTTTGCCATGTTGGCCAGTCTGGTCTTTAACTCCTGACCTCAGATTACTCACCTGCTTCGGCCTCCCAAAGTGGTGGGATTACACACATGAGCCACTGCACCTGGCCGTGTTTTTCTTATTTATGCGCCTCCTCTTGGCCTCAATACATTAGGTGCTGAGCTGGGGAGATTTTCAGTGACAGGCTCAGTGCTCCCTGAAATCCCCCTCTCACATCGCTGAGGCCCTGTCCTGGAAACTCCCCAAAATTGGATGGTAACCCCATAGGATGGGAGTTTCCAAATGGCCCTACAGGGAAGAGTTAACCTGAGTCAATTCCTTCCTCCTCATTGTCATCCAGCACTTGTAATTTCCATAGGTGTCAATGCTTTCGTAGCTGAAATCTTTATTAATCTACTAAAGCTGAGAATTAACTTAATAAATATTCAGACATTAGTTGTATCCAATATTTAAATTTTATGAGTCAATTGGTAAACATAGCCATTATCATATATAGTTTAGGCTTCATAAACTTAGATTAAATGGAGGTTATTAAAAACAAAGTAGGCTGGCCGGGAGCAATGCCTCACGCCTGTAATCCCAGCACTTTGGGAGGCCGAGGTGGGTGGATCACCTGAGGTCGGGAGTTCGAGATCAGCCTGACCAACATGGAGAAACCCCAACTCTACTAAAAATACAAAATTAGCCGGGCGTGGTGGCGCATGACTGTAATCCAAGCTACTGGGGAGACTTGAGGCAGAAGAATTGCTTACACCCAGGAGGCGGAGGTTGCGGTGAGCCGAGATTGTGCCATTGCACTCCAGCCTGGGCAACAAGAGCAAAACTCTGCCTCAAAAAAAAAAAAAAAAAAAAAAAAGTCAGCATTTTACTATATGTGTATCCCATATCAAATGTTTTGTACCTGAAATATCCACAAGAAAATTTATTCCTAAAACCGAATTGTGTTTACTGTCTATTGTTGCATAAATTTGCTGCCTAACAGTTAGCATGTTAGGAGAACACATGTTTGTGATCTTGTCACTTCAGTGCACCTGGAATTTGAGAGCAGGTTAGATTTGTGGTTCTGGCTGTGGGTTGATGATGAAGTTGTAGCCAAGCTGTGAGGCCAGGCTGCATTCAGAGGCCAGAGCAGGTGGCCAGGCCCAGCCTGAAGGGCTTCCACTGTCTGTAACTTATCTGGTGATGAGCAAAAGCACAGAGGAAAAGAGGATAGTGGAGTGTGAGGCCTTCGTCCTGGTCCCCTTGTCAAAGACCATCCCATACATGCACCATTTATCATTCTTTCCTGTGACATCCTAGGCATAGAGCACTGCCCCATTCATTCTAAGGCTGCAGAGTTTTCCACAATAGAATTTTAGTCATGCAACTCTAATGGTTATCACCGTGAGTTTGATCTTATAAATAACACTGCAGTGAGCCTCCCTATGCAGACTCCTCTGAGTTCACGTGTGCATGTGACCGCAGGATACATTTCCAGAAGTGGAATTGCTGGGTCAAAAGGATGTGCATTTGTAATTTTTACCCACTGTTTTCCCATTCCCCTCCAGAGGGGCTCTGCCAGTTTACAACGCCAGTCCTAAGCAATTCCTCCTCAGTTGTCTGTGGCTATTTTACATAATCAAAAGCCTCCCGATATACATCCCTCACCAGTGGTTGTTAAGCTCTGCTTTGTCATCAAATTTCATCAGAATTATCCAGAATTCTTATGATACAGATAAACTGGCACGACTCCAGATTTATGAAATCAGAATTTCCAGAACCAGGAATACACAATGAAAATATGTATTCTTCAGGTGTTGCTGACGTGATATGGGATCCTAGTTTAGAACGCAAGGAGAGTTACCTTCCTCGCCCTTTAGTTGACCACATGCAGAGTTCCTCTTCCCCTTTCACATTCTGCTCTCTCTCCTTCTGCACCTTTGTCTCCTCCCTCCACTTCTCACCCACATCCCAAGCCCTCCACCATCAATTCTAAAATTCCAAATGGCCATCTGCCTCTAAAGTTCCCTCTGTCCCATGAATAAGTTCTGTGCGCAAAGAATTTAAGCTTGGACTCAGCTGAATCAAGTACTGCAATTAAAGATTTTCCTCAACCCAGAGCCACCAGAAAATAGTTACAGAAGATCAGAGATTTCCTGTGAGTGCAAATGGCTCGGGGTGACCTGATACTATAGACCAAAGCTTATTGTCCCCTCAAATTCATGTGTTAAAGTCTAGTGTCCTATGCGATGGGATTTTGAGGTGAGGCCTTGCGAGGTGAAAAAGCAGAGCCCCCATGAATCAGATCAGTGTCCCTATCAAAGGGACTGCTAGAGCTCCCTGATTCCTTCTGTCATATGAGGACACAGTAAACGGATGGAAGTCTACAAACCAGGAACAGATCCCTCACCAGACATGACATCTGCTCACCAGGTGAACTTGGTTTACCACGTCCAGAACCATGAGAAATAAAATTATTTCTACGCTGCCTAGTCTGTGGCATTCTGCTTTGGCACCCAGTACCAACATATCGACTTGTACACGTAATGTTTGGAACCTCTCTTACGCCCAATCTTTGATGGCAAGAGGTGACTGATCGGCAGGAGGAGGGAAGCTACAGGATCCCTCTTCCCACAATAAACCAGAGAGTAAAAACGAGCGAGAGTAGGTCGAGGTCTTCTAAAAGCTGGACCTGAAGGGTTTCCAGTAACAGTTGATTAGAAGGTAATTCAATCACACAAACCACC
>PVKV010026331.1:0-14611 GCA_004027835.1 Alouatta palliata | reverse complement strand
TGCCCTGGGCCTGTGCTTCTACCGACCCCCCTTTCTCAGTGGGATCTGGGGTGCAGGGGCCGGTTCCAGGGTCCCCGTCCCCCTATCCTGTCCCGCTGGTCTAGAAAAGACGTTCCTGCCCTTGGCCGGGTAAATCTTCATATTTACCTGTATTTACCTACTTCTGCAACCCCCGCAGGGCTGAAGAGACCCCCACCGGTATTCTATTCACTTGCGCTCTGTCGCGCGTACTTCCGTCCTCCCACGAGTCAGTTTTCCAGAACTTTCTGAGGCCTGCGCATGCTCCTCTCGCCTCCCCGTGCTTCCGCATTCCACAAAAATCCACGCGTTCACGCAACACCCCTTCCCCGTGCCTCCAGAGGACTCGGCCCTGCTTTCCCTGTATTGAGGGCTGCTCCTTTTGTCACCAAAACATACCTGTTGATAGGTCACAACTGGGGAACGGGTGGGGTGTCCCGCCGCGGTGCCAAGGCACGGCGGGCCCCGCTTCTGGCCGTTGGGGAGCTGTGCCCTGAAGCCTTGCGGGGATCCCACGTCCGGCGCCAGCAGGGGGCACTGGAGTCAACAGGGACTGTATGCAAAACCCACTTCCTCCCGGGCCCTCTAGGGGGACAGTCAGGTTTCTGCAGAGATGGGGAGGATCTCTTCCGGGTGAGGGGAGAGGGAGGGGCTAGGAGCCAAGCGGAAGGGCCCCATGTTCCCGGCCCAGTCCACGTGTTCCGGCCTCCCTCTCCCCTCACCTGGAAAAATGCTTTGCTGAGCTCCAGGAATCTCTTTGGGTCTTTTGAATTGTTTTCTCAGTCAGGCCTGGGAAGTACTCAACCTCCACGAACTGTGTTTTCCTGAAAGGGGGGACCCCAAATCTCCTGCCATAGGCTATGGTGATCATGGTGACTAAGAGCAGGCAGTGTGGTGAGGCTGGGTGGCTTTTGTGGCTCTGGCCTGCCATTCCCCTAGGGATCCCCATGCTAGTGAACAGCTGCGAATTCCCAGCTGCACGGATGAATGAATGCGCGAACACAACATAGGTACATACAAAGGAAGTCATTGCATTGATCCAGATTCGACCTGGGATTGTCACATAGAATGGGGCTGATAAGGCTGGGGGTAGTGGCTCACGCCTGTAATCCAAGTGCTTTGGAGGCCAAGGCGGGCGGATCACCTGAGGTCGGGAGTTCAAGACTAGCCTGACCAACATGGTGAAACCCCATCTTTAAAATAAATAAATAAACAAAAGAATAGGGCTGATAAAAACCGTCATGTTTTTACCTTGGAAAAGGAGACTCAGCCTCCCCCTCTCTGCTTGAGGCATTCAGCAAAGGTTTGTCCTTCAGTGGCTGTGGATATTCAAAGATTTACAGTTTCTGACTATATAAAGTTTAGGTTGAAAACTAAAAAACAAAACAAAAAGATCATTATTTTAAAGTGACAGTCGTAGCTAATCATCTCAAGACAGCCAACAAGGCAGCCCCCTGGCAGGGTTGCCCAGGACTCCTTTTCTGAGACCTGAGCAGGGAGCAGCCATAGGAGCTTGAAGGGAGGGAGTTCAGGGCATGGGAACGTGCTGCACACATCTTGAGGGAGTATGGTGCTTGTCCAGTTTGAGAAGGGAAAGAAACTGGGGCAGAGGGGAGACTGATGAGAAGGCAGCAGATGGATAGTGCGGGATTGGAAAGGGGATCCATTTGAAGACTGGCTACCATTATTTATTTTCGTCATCTGATTGCTGCTGCTCCACTGAGATTGATGCGTGGAGAACAAGTTGGGGAGTGGAGCAAATATCAGGGAGGGGAGAGAAGAAAGTGAATATGACCCTGGTCCTGCCTCACAGGACAGAGCGTGGTCATGGAAGTCCACAGAGGAGGACAGACAGAGAGGAATCATAGCATGGCCAGGTTGCCGGCAAGAGGGAGAGAGGAGAGAGGATTATGGAGGATCCCTGCGGAGTGCTGACTGTCAGTTGAGGCTGGTCCTGTCTTTTATGGTGATGGGTGTGTGAAAGTTGCAGATACCAAAATAAACTTACCTTTTGTTGACCCAAACTAAAACCCTGAGGATATGAAAGGGAAGGGCTCATGCTTACATGGCTGAGATAAAAGTCTCAGGAAGCCGGGCGTATTGGCTCACCACTGTAATCCCAGCACTTTGGGAGGCCAAGGTTGGAGGATCCCTTGGGGCCAGGAATTCAAGACCAGCCTGAGCAATTTAGCAAGACCTCATCTCTATTTTTAAAAAGGAATGGCTGTCTCAGGGCTTTCTGAAATAGCTCTGCAAGACATTCCCATTTTAGGACCACAGCAATTTAGATAAGATGTTTTTGAAAGAACACCTGCCGGCTAGGTGTGGTGGCTCACACCTGTAATCCCAGCACTTTGGGAGGCCGAGGCAGGCAGATCACCTGAGGTCAGGACTTTGAGACCAGCCTGACCAACATGGAGAAACCCCGTCTCTACTAAAAATACAAAAAATTAGCCAAGCATGGTGGTACATGCCTGTAATCCTAGCTACTTGGTAGGCTGACGCAGGAGAATCGCTTGAACCCTGGAGACGGAGGTTGCGGTGAACCAAGATTGTGCCGTTGCACTCCAGCTTCGGCAACAAGAACAAAACTCTGTCTTAAAAAAAGAAAGAAAGAACACCTGCCTAGGAACGGCATCTCCACCAATGAACTGATGTCAGCTTTGGTTTTGAGTCTCCATCATCAACGAACTCTGTTTCTAAGCAGCTTATCTAAAACCTCTTCTTTTGCTGGTACAACCTTCCCTTTGCCCTCTCCTCTTCAGATGCATATGCGGCTTGCCATAGCTATGCATCTTAGGTTATAATGCTTCTTTTCTTTTTTAAATTTCTTTTTTTTGGTGAATGTGGGAATTAGAAAAGTTCCTCTTCAAAGTTACCTTTGTTGTTTAAGAAAATTTCGTAAGTGTTAGAAATAATAGTTTGTTTTAAACACTTTCTTCAAAAGCCTTCTTGCATTTTTGCTAGAAGCCCTATACTACGTAGCTGTTAAACACGCTTACAGGCACGTAGTACATTCTATGTCTTTGTACTTTAACCAAGATATCTGTGCTGGATGTGCTCACAGGCATGTCCCAGCTCACAGCCTATGTCCCTTCCTTATTTGGACTTCCTTTTTTTGCTCTCTGTTGCTTTTGCCTGTTTATAAAAGTTTCAAGTTATTAGCCAATCGGGTTTTAGTTTAGATTGTGAGGTCTGGCTCCAGCCAGTGAAGATCAGACACAGCAGTCAGGACAACCCCATATGCATAAGGAATAAATATGTCTGCTTTCCTTTGTTTGTGGTACTCTCATGGCAAGATTGCTAGTGGGAGTACCCTTTCTGCAGGAAGTAAAAAGAATTGCTTTGCTGAGAGAGCCTTTTCCCCAGTACTAATTTTTCTTTGTGGCATCAAAAGAAAAATTTTATACATAACAGTAAATTTATTTTTATTTTTATACTTATTTGTTTTTTGAGACAGGGGTCTTGCTTTGTCACCAAGGCTGGAGTGTAGTGGCATAATCATAGCTCACTGCAGCCTCCAACTGTCTGGCTCAAGCAATCCTCCCAGCTCAGCCTCCTGAGTAGCTGAGACAACAGGCATACACCACCTCGCCTGGCTAATTTATGTATTTACTTTATTACTTTTTTTTTTTTTTTTTATAGAGACAGAGTCTCACTGTGTGGCCCAGGCTGGTCTTGAATTCCAGGCCTCAAGTGTTCCTCACACCTTAGCCTCCCAAAGTGCTGGGATTACAGACATGAGCCACCATGCCCAGCCTATAATTCTGTTTTCTAATTCCTTAATAAATTAAACAATTTGGAGGTGTTTTTTGTCTGATGGTTCTTTTTTATCGACAGTTGGAATGGGAGAGGAGCAGTGTGAGGGCAAGCATCAAGTGGTTTGCTAAGCTCCAGGTGCTTTTTTGGGACAGGAGACACAAAATACAATCAGATGTCTGTAATGTTTGATTTTTCCCAGGTTTCCTGAGGTATAATTGACAAATAAAAATTGTATGGATTCAAGGTGTACAATTCATATGCACTGATAAATGTATACACTAATCAAATTAGTTAACACATTTTTTACAATAGTCAACGCATGTGTTTGTGTGTGTGTGTGTGTGTGTGTGTATGTGATGAGTAAACTTAAGATATGCTCTCTTAGAAAATTTCAATTAATAATATGGTATTATTAACTATAGTCACTATGCTGTATATTAGAGCCTCAGGACTTATCATCTTTTTTTTTTTTTTGAGACAAAGTCTCTCTCTGTTGCCCAGGCTGGAGTGCAGTGGTACCATCTTGGCTCACTGCAACCTCTGCTTCCTGGGTTCAAGCGATTCTCCTGCCTTAGCCTACCAAGTAGATGGAATTACAGGCACCCACCACCACGCCCAGCTAATTTTTTGTATTTTTTAGTAGAGATGGGATTTCACCAAGTTGGCCAGGCTGGTCTTGAACTCCTGATCTCAGGTGATCCACCAGCCTCAGCCTCCCAAAGTGCTGGGATTACAGGCTTGAGCCACCACACCAGGCCTAGGACTTACCACCTTATAACTAAAATTTTGTAGCCTTTGACCAACATCTCTCCATCCGCCCACCCACAGCCCCTGGAAACTACCATTCTACTCTGCCTCTGTGAGTTCCACTTTTTATTTTTCTTTTTTTCCCCTTTCCTTTAATATTTTTGTATTTATTGTATTATCAAATAATGTCAAAAGAGTTCCACTTTTTAGATTCCACATATTATTACCTCATACAGTATTTGTCTTTCTGCATCTGGCTTATTTCACTTAGCATAATTTCCTCCAGGTTCATTCATATTGTTGCAAGTGACAAGATTCCCCCTTATTATTATTATTATTTTTTTATGACTGATGATGTCTGTCTGCAATATTTGAAAAAAATGCAGGTCACACGAATGATTATCTAATGTAATTCTATTCATGTAAAATTGTGTATGACCATAACATTCATTCACACGCATATTTGATTATCAGCTGTCTGCAACCAGCATTTCGAAACCAGAATTGTCAACGCTTGTGAAGAATTTTGTAAAAAGTACCCCCCAGGATGACAGTGTTCCCTGTTGGCAGCGGGACTGTTTCCACACAGTAGGGCTATGCTGGGTGCAGTGCAGCCAGGCACGCTGTGCCCACAGGCCAGTCTGTGCTGCTGACTCTTATCCCTGTGCTTGGGAAAACAATGCCCACTGCTGAGTCTATATCTGAATTTGATTCTCAAGAAAAAGGTCATTCATAGCTGTTGGACACTGAATCATACAGAGGGACAGACGGTGGCTGAGGAAACCTTATCTCTGATGTGCATAAGGGGTTAGATCTGCTGCTGGAACAGGAAGATGAAAAAACCTGTGGCTCTAAACCTGGAATTTCCAGCCCTCAGTCTCTGCTGTCCTTGGCCCTCTCACCTGTAAGCAGCTTGGAAAGGTGGACCATGTGGGTTAGAAGTAAAGGAAATTGGGAAGCTTCCACGTTCTCTCTCATCATCGCCCTTGCTTATATAACACACTCTTCTACACCTACTTTATTAGTTTCTGCTCTACAAACATGCCTGAACTCTAGAGACTTCTGAAAGTGCAGAGGAATGCAGGAACTCGTTCATCTAGAGACTTTTCTACCACTAGAATCAGTGAACACATCTCTGCAAGGCTCAGAATTTCAAGTGACAGGATTTGAGGATTTAAAAGAAAACTACATCTTTGGATAAACCACAAGGCAAGAGGGAAGCTTCAAAGGTTTCCCTGCTTCTTGGGTCTCAGTGAGGACCGATTCAGCCAGTCTCAGGCTCTTGAAGACAGCTTGGGAGATCTGCACTAGGAGACTCTTTTCGGCACAACCTGGGGCAGGTAAGAGACCCTTGCTCTCATATTCTGCTGCCTGATAATTTTGCATCCAGAGAAGAATGAGGCCCTGTGACTATGGGAAGATTAAATTCCACAGACAAGGTCTCATCATTCTCTCACAACACCCCTAGTTCTGCATTTCCAAAGAAGGGCATCTTCCCAGCATGAAGACCCAGGAACAAAGAGGGAGCTTCTCACAGGGGTGAGCAGGACAGAAGCCACCTTGGTCAGTGGAAGGAAACTTGCCCAACTCACATCTGATCCAGAATCAGCCACACCTGTGCAGGATCACCTGCATGTGAGCATCATGTATTTGCTCCATGAGTAAATACCTTGTGTGCTTCTTGGGTAAAATCCACCAGTGGTGACATTTCTCTGCCGTTTGCTTCAATCGATGTATTTTGTAATTCACTTTAGGACACCTGAATAAAGTAAGCATGTCAGGTGTGAGATGTATTGACTAAGAAAAGCAGAGGTTTCCTGTATCAATGCTTGTGGCTTGCGTTCATGCCCATACCTCATGGAAATGGGAAAAACAAAAGAAAATGATACTCTGCTCCAAAAAGCGCTGAGAAATACCATTGTATTAATATATCTACAACTTATTAATTGTGCTAAAGGAACATTAACTTAGGTCATTTTTATGGGAAGATCCCTAACCCTCAAACATTATAGTAAAAATATGAAAGTTTAAATGATCATTAACAGGCTGATGTTTGATTAAAATCTGGAGTCTTTTGCTTTGGGTGTTCTAATGAGCCCATGCACGCAGGGAGCTGGTTGCCCTCCCAGGCCCTGTCTGGCTCCATGTTCAAGTAGAGCAGGACTCCCCACAGGCAGCTGTAGGAACTGATGAGGGGAAACTGCATCAGGGACTCACAAATTTGGCTCAGGATTTTCCCAGGTCCCTGTCCCAAGCCCAGGCTGGTCCCAGGACATTCAGAAGAGCTCATCATTATGGATCTAGGACTTCCCTGGTCCTGCTCTCCTTTCTTCCTTCCCCAGTGACCTTGGAATTGTCACTCTGTCTCACAGGATCTTTCTTTCCCTGTCAAGTGCACTCCCTAAATTCTCTGCTCCTGGGTCAGCAAATCTGTAGAACTTTAGAAAAAGCAGTGCTGGGTCACCCACATGGGGCTGCAGAAAGCTGGCCCGGGACCAGACACACAGGCAGCAGGCTGGGTCCCCACAAGGCTGTGTGGTGGTCACTAGGTAGAGGGGAGGGACCAAGAACCACTCCTCTGAGTGTCTTCAGGGCCACGTGATGTAGAGAGGAGCTGGGACTGGTCTGGACTCATGTGAACCACACATGTCCCCACACAGTAGCATCTTCCTAGAGGTCACGAGTGATTTTGTTTGCTATGCTGCCCCAGATCACCTAATTTATTACCTGTTAATTTCCCACACTACACATCATTTATGTCTCCGAATTCTTCACTGTGAGCAAATGTCACATCTGACCCAAACTGGTTTACATCACAGATCCCCTTCAGGCGTCCCACTGTCTTTTCGGATCCTCACACACCCAAGACCCTTCCCTGCAGGGCACACAGGTAGCTCCTTGGATACACTTCCATCACTTGTTTCTTCTTTCCTTGCTCAAAGGAGCTCCACAGACTCTTCTTCAGGGAGGCCTTCTCCAGCCAATACTCTACAGCAGTCGGCCAGTCAACTTCTGTCAGAACTTTCCATGATTATCTGCATAGAGCCTACAATTCTATGTTTATTCTTCTATTGTTAATGTGTCGATGGATTTATTTCTGTTAATCATTGCATTATCAACCAGAAATGCTTTTTCACTGCAAGGACACATGCGGCAGGAACAAGGGAGCATCCAACTTTCTCCGACAAAAATAAGTCTGCCCGTACTTGGTGGTTTTTCTCCAGATGCTCAACAGTTCCATAGGAACCTCAAATATTTCTAACTTTCCATTCCTTTTGAATGTGATGTTGACTTTGCTTTCATTGTTGTTGATTACGACCTCAGCATGGCTGCTGCAGCTCCGGCTATCACATGCATGTTCAACAGAAAAAGCAAAGCACAAATCCAATCTATTCTTTCCTTCACAAGAGGAAAAGTTCCCTGAGAAGAACCTCAGCCACCTGATAGTTACATCCCATGGACCAACGCTGAGCTACATGGTAGCTCCTGGTGGGGAGAAACTGGAAATTTGCCTGGATTTCAAGTGAATGAAGGAGATGACTCACAAGTAGAAGGTGGTGGGGAGTATCTGCTGGGTCTGTAAACCTGGTGTGCCTACTGCACCGATCCCACAACAGGACGGGAAACCCCTGAGAGCAAGAAATGTGTTTTCCTCACGCTGAATTCCTAAAATGCCTAAAATGTCTTGCCGGGACAGAGTGGGTCAGGATGAATATTTGTTGGGTGAATGAGCTTCTGTCTCTGTTGAATTACAGGAGTCACCACCAACCCACATTGGCCCTGTATTTGTATCCAGAACCAGTCAAAGACACCCCTGAGTCCTGTATCTCTCAGTACAAAGCTCCCGTTTCCCTTCAGGACCACCAACCACCCAGAGAGACGTGCAGGGAGCCTCAGGATCGTCCTGTCACCGCCTCTATTACATGAAGTGTTTGTATTTTCATCAGGAATCTGAGCACCTTGTGCTGGGTCCTGAGGCAGGAAGGGGCCACCCAGAGAAGAGGAATTTCTCCCTGAGGTCAGCAGTCCATGAATTAAAGAATCAGGGACCTGAGCAGCAGATGCTGAAGCTACATCTGGACCCAGGAGACCCCTGAGCCTCCAGCAGCCAGTGTGGAGTGGCCACCAGAGGGCAGCAGAGAGTATCTGGCAAAAACACCTGGGCATCGGAGATGGCTGACATGCAGGGAGGGTCAATGACCATGACCTGAGACGTGGAAGGAAAGAGATTCTTTTAAGAGTGTTTGTCCTTGACACTGATGTTGACATTATTCTGACTTCCTGGTTCTCAGATCTGACTCTTGGAGCTGGTGCTTATTTTTCTGACACAGATTCAGGCACTTTGCCTATTCCCATCGCCCTGGCCCCCATCCCACGGTCACACGTGCCATCCCATTCTGTAGTCACACCTGTCCCACCTCCCTGCCCTTTGCTCTGGGAGCCCCTTTCCTGCAGACACAGTGGCTTCTCCTTCCCCGCCACTCCTCCACGTTCCCAACTCTGTCCTGGTATCCTGCTAAATCACAGCTCTTGATTTCCTCATGAGGCACAAAATACTTGCTCATTAATCTTCTGTTGACTTAAGTTTTCATCCATTGATATGCTTTCCCAGTAACTGAAGACAACTTAGTTATAATAAACATTGACTTCCCAGGTCTTGGAGTTTGCAGCTTCCTCTCATTCTCTTATGAAGCAAATGTTTCCTTTACCTACTGAACTGTCCCTGTCCTGACAGCACCCTGGGGATACTGAGGCACAGCACCTAGGACCTGGCACTAGAACTCACAGCCAAGGTAGAAACATACCACATCCCATGGATCTTCCAACACTCCGTGTCCACTTGTAACCAAGGAATTTCACTCTCCCTTAGCAGTGAGGAGCTGTGCCCTCGGGTGGGGCCTGTACCTGTTCAAAGCTTGTGCTGAAGAGTGGGCATAAAGGGGTTCCTTGCACTGGGCTCTGGAATGTGTCTTCAAAATGGATTTAAACCCATACCAGATATCTCATGTCTGACATAAAATATTTACGATCAGGATATTACTAGAGAAGCAGAAACAAGTTAACCACCTGCCTCCTGAGGCAGGATGAAGTGGAGGAGGGGGCTGTGGACCCCAGGTAACTCTCCCATCACCACTGAGACTCTAGCAACCTCTTGAACAGGGCCAACCACCATCCCATAGGATGAACTTTCTATCCCCTAGAGAATACAGAGAAATTCATCTCTGAATTTTTCCATGACCAACCCAGCCCAGGAGCAAGGCTGGGCACAATCTGGGTAAAGATGTGAGCCCAGACTGTGGGACCAGTGGGTGAAGGAGAATCCAATGGGCTAAGGGGTCACCCCTTGTCTCTCTGTGTCCCTTGGGGCTGAGCCCTTCTCTGGAAACCACAGAGCTCCTCCAGCACCTGCCCCTGACTCTGCTGATTTGCATCACGTGCCGTTCTCTCAGCAAGGGGATAAGAGAGGCCTGGGAGGAACCTGCCCAGCCTGGGCCTCAGGAAGCAGCATAGGTGGTGCCTCAGCCATGGCCTGGACCCCTCTCCTCCTTGGCCTCCTCGTTCACTGCACAGGTGCTGCCCCCAGGGTCTCACCAACCTGCCCAGCCCCAGGGCTCTGGGTCCGGTGTGGCCTTGACTCTGAGCTCAGCAGGGCCCTGCCTGTGGTGGACAGGATGCTCATGACCCTGCTGCAGGGGGAGGGGCTGGCGGGGCTGAAGTCCCCCACAGTCTGCTCAAAGGCTTGTGAGAGCCTGAGGGGTTGCCCCTGCCAGGAGAGAGGAGTGGGTTTTCAGGTGAAAGGCTCCATGCAACAGGAAAGTCCACGGGCCACTGGGACTGGGGAGGATTGCAGGGGATATCCTAAGGGTTCAGACTCTCTGGAGCTTGTCCAGGACAGGAAAGTAAGGGATTTCAGAAAAAGGATCTTTTACCTGCAACTCAACCTCTACTTTTTTTTTTTTAATCTTTGCAGGCTCTGCGACCTCCTATGAGCTGACTCAGCCACACTCGGTGTCAGCGGCCCCAGGACAGATGGCCAAGATTACCTGTGGGGGAAACAACATTGGAAGTAAACGTGTGTACTGGTACCAGCAGAAGCCAGGCCAGGCCCCTGTGCTGGTCATCTATGATGATAGCAATCGACCCTCAGGGATCCCTGAGCGATTCCCTGGCTCCAACTCTGGGAACACCGCCACCCTGACCATCAGCGGGGTCGAGGCCAGGGATGAGGCTATTACTGTCAGGTGTGGGACAGTAGTAGTAAGCATAACACAGTGACACAGGCAGATGGGGAAGTGAGACAAAAACACCCTCCCAGCCTCTGCCACCCTGTCCTGCAGTCCTGGAAGGCCTGTGAATGAAACCATGAGTGAATCTGGATCAGTTCACCTGGATCTGAGCCCCCAGGCTGCCCTTCGCTCCAGCCCTCTCCAGGAGTCGCTACGGAGCATGCATCAGGCACAGACATGGCCTGGAAGGACCAGAATCATCTGGTGACTTGGGGCTGCTGTGTGAGTTAGAGAGTGAGGGCCTGGGTGGAAAGACAGATAGAAGCAACCTCTGTTCACTGTCCTGCCCCTGGATGGTCATATGCTGGGGATGGGGCCAGTCCTTAGACCACCTCTCTGGATCAGGCCCCAGAACTGCTGTCCAGCCCTGCAGAGGTCCTGGGCCCCAGGCTGTGTGGTGGCCTGTGATTCCCGGCAGAGCAAACCAGAGGAGGGGATGCTGTGATGTCTGCCCAGATGCCCTCTTCAATGTGACCCACCTAGCACTGCTGAGAACCCAGCAGTTCAGAGCTGTGCTCTCACTGGCAAGTGCTCTTGGTTGCAGAAAGCTTCCTCAAGGTGATGTCCCTTCTCATAAGGGTTCAGTTTAATGAGCCAAGATCTCAAGTCCCTGCCTCAATTTAAGATGCCACTGAATGAAGGGGCTCCCAGCTCCGGAGCTCCCCGTGTGGATGCCTGAGGCCTCAGTGCCAACCTCATCATGAGTCAGGTCTCCTTCTGCCCCGTGTTGCCTCCTCACTCCTACATCTTCTGTGCATGGAAATCTCCAACCCAGAGTCAGCTTCCAGTGAGCTCCATCTAAGATGGCCAGGAGTTCCCACCATGGGCCATCAGGAACCTGAGGAGGCCACGATACACTGAAAACTCTAATTTCTGTCCTAAATTTTCAGAGTAAATGTTGAAATGCCCAATCTGATGGTTGCTTGAATTTTGATGGAATAAAAAGGGAGCCTGACATGCCAGGTGCTCTGGGCTGAGGGAGAGTTGGAGTCAGATCTCCCTGCAGGGGACCCCCGGGGAAGGTGGAGTAGCCTCGCCCCATGCAGGGACCACAGATGCACCCACAGGGTGAGCTGCAGGATGGACGCTGCCCACCTCCACCCTCCACATCTTCTGCAAATGCTGCTCCTTTCTACAACCCCAACCAGATACGTAGATGTGATGGACTACGTAAAACACAGGGCACTTGTCATATCAAAAGCCACTGCAGGCCACCCTGGCCAACAGAAAACCCATTCCCCTCTCCATCAACTACACGTCCCCAAATAATTCATCTCCTGAAATATAACAATAACGATAGACATGAAAATCTATGTAATACATCTCAGAATTTCATGCTAACGTGAAAATGACAGTATTTTGCTTTATTGACGTAAATGAAATGTACTATTTATCCGAATTTACTTGTCTTACCTTTTCATTTTTAATGTGGTGACTAGACACTAGGGGTCACAGGAGGATCGTGTCATACGATTATTGGACAGAGCTGGTGAGGACTCTTACAGGCGACAGGTGCCGTTGAGTACCCTTGTGCAGGAAGCCCATCTCCACCAGATGATGTAAGTGTGAACCCAGGAAGAGGCACTGGAACAATGGAGAGGAGAACCTGCTTATGCGGAAGACATTGCCCTTGGGCCCTGCTCCTGCTCCGACCTACGAGAGCCACGTCCGTCTCACTGTGCGTCATTTCGTGCCCTGCCTAAGTTCATGGCTGGGGGTATCTCGCAGGTCTGGCTTTGTGGTCATTGCTGTTTCATGTGGTTCTTGATGTAACAAAGCCTATAAACACAGAAGGAGTTGTTTTCAACATGTAAATAATTCTCTACTGCACATGACATAGATTTGTTGCTAAATCCCACGGGTCTACAGTAGGATTCCCCCCTGAAGCTTTGCCTTAAGCACAAGGTTTCAGTTCCTGTGCCCAATCCCCTGTTATGGTGGAGTCTGCTAGTTTCTCTGGCCCAGCAGCAGGACACTCACACCCCCGCCTGCACCTGCTGCACAGCCTTTCTGCTCTTGGCCCCAAAACAATGGGTGACATGATTCTCAGACCCATGATTTATGGTGTCAGTATTCAGGCCTCAGGGTTCCCTGTGGCTTCTCTGGCTCCAGGTCTGGAAACACAGCCTCCAGGACCATCTCTGGGCTCCAGGCTGAGGAAGAGACTGATTATGACTGCAGTTCACATAGAAGAGGTGGCACTTCCCACAGTGGTCCAAGTTCATGGGGAATTGAGACTCTAGCGTGCCCTTGGCTCTCAGGGTCTCCCTTGCTCTGAAGATGCTTCCTCAACCTGTGCAAGGGGCTTCCTGCAGCACGGCCTTGAGAATTCCTCTCTCACAGCTCCTCTCCTTTCTGTCCACAAAGTTCAAAAGGAAACCTGCTCTGTGATTTCTCATCCAGGACAGGGACAACTTCCTTTTGCTCGTGTGTATGCTGTGGTCCTTGCATGTGCCACAATTCCCAGCTCTTCAGATGTAGGCACTGCCTGAGAAGAAGCTGCCTGACAGGTGCAGTCGCTGCTGTGTTTAGGGATGTCCTCACCCTAAATGCATCCCCATCTCCCTCACCATGCAGACCAACGTTCACAGAAGTCATTGCAGGGAGTTTCAAGAAATCGCATCTTACTCCACTCTGTGTCCATCACGCTCTGGTGAAGGTGGCGCTCCTGGCCAGCCGATTCCTCTGCACCTCTGTCCTGAAGCAGTGACCACTGTGAGGAGATCTGAACATGTTTTTGAGAGATTAACAACAAGAGGAAGCTGTTGCTTTTCTTATTTTCTATTTATTTTTTATGAAACAGAGTCTTGCTTTGTCGCCAGGCTGGAGTGCAGTGGCACGATCTCAGCTCACCGCAACCTCAGCCTCCCGACTTCAAGCAATTTTCCCTGCCTCAGCCTCCTGAGTGGCCGGGATTACAGGTGCCCACCACCACACCTGGCTAATCTTTGTATATTTAGTAGAGACGAGGTTTTGCCATGTTGGCCAGTCTGGCCTTTAACTCCTGACCTCAGAGTACTCACCTGCTTCGGCCTCCCAAAGTGGTGGGATTACACACATGAGCCACTGCACCTGGCCGTGTTTTTCTTATTTATGCGCCTCCTCTTGGCCTCAATACATTAGCTGCTGAGCTGGGGAGATTTTCAGTGACAGGCTCAGTGCTCCCTGAAATCCCCCTCTCACATCGCTGAGGCCCTGTCCTAGAAACTCCCCAAAATTGGATGGTATCCCCATAGGATGGGAGTTTCCAAATGGCCCTACAGGGAAGAGTTAACCTGAGTCAATTCCTTCCTCCTCATTGTCATCCAGCACTTGTAATTTCCATAGGTGTCAATACTTTCGTAGCTGAAATCTTTATTAATCTACTAAAGCTGAGAATTAACTTAATAAATATTCAGACATTAGTTGTATCCAATATTTAAATTTTATGAGTCAATTGGTAAACATAGCCATTATCATATATAGTTTAGGCTTCATAAACTTAGATTAAATGGAGGTTATTAAAAACAAAGTAGGCTGGCCGGGAGCGGTGCCTCACGCCTGTAATCCCAGCACTTTGGGAGGCCGAGGTGGGTGGATCACCTGAGGTCGGGAGTTCGAGATCAGCCTGACCAACATGGAGAAACCCCATCTCTACTAAAAATACAAAATTAGCCGGGCGTGGTGGCGCATGACTGTAATCCAAGCTACTGGGGAGACTTGAGGCAGAAGAATCGCTTACACCCAGGAGGCGGAGGTTGCGGTGAGCCGAGATTGTGCCATTGCACTCCAGCCTGGGCAACAAGAGCAAAACTCTG
>PVKV010026330.1:13683-28292 GCA_004027835.1 Alouatta palliata | reverse complement strand
CCATTGCACTCCAGCCTGGATAACAAGAGCGAAACTCTGTCTCAAAAAAAAAAAAAGATTTATGTCATTTTATTTATTTTATTTTATTTATTTATTTTTTGAGACGGAGTTTTGCTCTTGTCACCCAGGCTAGAGTGCAATGGCACGATCTCAGCTCACTGCAACCTCTGCCTCCTGAGTTCAAGCAATTCTCCTGCCTCAGCCTCCGGAGTAGTTTGGATTACAGGTGCTCCCCACCATACCTGGCTAATTTTATATATTTTTAGTAGGGATAGGGTTTCACCATGTTGGTAAAGCTGGTCTTGAACTGCTGACCTCAGGTGATCCTCTCACCTTAGCTTCCCAAAGTGCTGGGATTACAGGTGTGAGCCACTGTGCCTGGCCTACGTTATTTTATTTTACAGGTGAAGACATTTCAAACGCATATAAGCTCAGCTTGACAAAGTTGAAGCAGGCTAGAATCATGAACCAGCGTGCTAAACTTCCAGTCTTTCACTTGATCCTTTATGATGCGGTGGTATTTGAGCTGTAGTTAGATTCCAAATCAACTATCAAGAATTACAGAATGCACTCTTCAATTTTTTTTTTTTTTTTTTTTTTTTTAGATGGAATTTCACTTTTGTTGCTCAGGCTGGAGTGCAATGGTGCAATATCGGCTCACTGCAACCTCCGCTTCCTGAGTTTAAGTGATTCTCCTGCCTCAGCATCCTGAGTAGCTGGGATTACAGACATGTGCCACCATGCCCGGCTAATTTTGTATTTTTAGTAGAGTCGGGGTTTCTCCATGTTGATCAGGCTGGTGTCAAACTCCCAACCTCAGGTGATCCGCCCTCCTTGGCCTCTTGGTGTTGGGATTACAGGTGTGGGCCACTGCTCTCAGCCACTCTTCAATTTTTTAATACTCTTAGTTATTGCTTGAACTTAAAAGCAAATCTATACATAGCTATGTGATTAAACAAGTATAGTAAAATGTTAATTGTAAGTTTGGGGTAGTAGACATCTAAGTGCTCACTCTAGGCCGGGCGCAGTGGCTCACACCTGTAATCCCAGCACTTTGAGGGTCCAAGGCAGACCGGTCACTTGAAACCAGAAGTCTGAGACCAGTCTGGCCAACATGGTGACTACTAAAAATACAAAAAACATTGGCCAGGCATGGTGGCAGGTGCCTTTAATCCTGCTACTTGGGAGGCTGAGGTGGGAGAATCACTTGAACCTGGGAAGCAGAGGTTGCCATAAGCCAAGATCATGCCACCGAGCTCCACTCCAGCCTGATAACAGAGCAAGACTCTGTCTCCAGTAAAAAAAAGTGCTCACTGTAAAATTCTTTCAGTTTTTCTTTATTATCAATAAAGTCTTAGAAAAAAAATCTATAGGTTAGTCTTGAATATCATTTATTTAATTAATTAATTTATTTATTTTTGAGACAGAGTTTTGCTCTTGTTGCCCAGGCTGGAATGCAGTGGTACAATCTCAGCTCACCATAACCTCTGCCTCTTTGGTTCAAGCGATTCTCCTGCCTCAGCCTCCAGAGTAGCTGGGATGACAGGCATGCACCACCATGCCCGGCTAATTTTGTATTTTTAGTAGAGATGCGATTTCTCCTTGTTGGTCACGCTGGTCTCAAACTGCCGACCTCAGGTGATCCACCTGCCTCGGCCTCCCAAAGTGCTGGAATTACAGACATGAGCCACTCAGCCCAGCCTTGAATATAATTTAAATGACCAAAAATCAATCATCTTTCCTTCTTTTTCCAAATTACCTTTATTTATTGTGAAGCACAATACTCTGCTTCACAGAGGATGAAATGGGTGAATAACAAAACTCTGCCTTGCCAGAATTTACTCTCTTGGAAAAGATGATTCATAAATGCCTGAAAGAGTTCAAGGAGGCAAGACCATATGTGATTCTTGCCAAAATGGATAATTGATCTCAAAAAGCATATATAGGGTTTCTTCATTGTGGTCTAAATCATTTAAGAAATTTCTTCAGTTGATCTTGAAGAATGGGTTAGATTTGAACGTGTGAAGAAGGCACTAAAGCATTCCAGGTAAGAGAAGAGGCAGGAGTCAAGATCAGGAGGCAGGGAGGGACAGAGCATGTTCAGCACAGCAGGAGACCTGACTGGAAAGAACAGAGTGGGTTTGGGAATAAGAACAGGAATACAGTATTGCACAGTGCTTCATTATTTCACATAGCGCTAAAAAGAAAAGAGCCCGACCAATTACATTATGGTGCATCATCAATTGTAGGATATTTCCTCATTTCACAGATATTAAAAAATGAAAGAATAAGATGCACCTCTCACAAATCAAAGCTGTGTGGTAGGTTGGAGGGTGTTGTGAGTGCGTTGCATGGTGGGAAGTGAAGCTGGCTGAAACTATCAGGTTGGTGCAAAAGTAATTGCAGTTTTTGCCATACTTTTAAGGACAAAAACCACAAAATATACTTGATCTTGGAAGAGAGCCCTGGGTAAGTGGTATTTATTATCACTTACCTTAGAATTTTCGCAGTTGTACCTTGCATATAATAATCTCATTATAATTTGTTTGTATGCCTTGTTACTAAAAGGATTCTAAGTGGCCTAAATATTTATTTCATGGATATTGAAAGGTAAACTTAATACTTTCTGTTATGCAATTGAAGATAAGTCCTCACTGATTCAGAATTTCCAAGGTGGGGCCTGCACATTGTATATTTCTAGAAACGTGCTAGTTAATTTTTGAGACCCTCTACGCTAAACCATTGATTAATTTAATTTTTTTACCTCATTAAATTAAGTCATTCTTTATCTTTCTCATAAGTCTTTGAATTTCTTATTAGGTATTCCATTTTGGGCCTTAATAAAGGCAGGGGATAGTTCAGATGGTGAAAACAGCTTATAAAAGTGGGATGTAAAGTAGACTTCAGAAATCTACCTCCATAACAAGGTTGATTATCCTAAAAAACCTTGTGTGATAAACTGCTCACGTGTCTTAGGAGACGTCTTTACTTTTTCTTTTTTTTTTTCTTTTCTCTTTTATTATCACCTATTAAGAGAATAAGGAGATGTCTTTGTATTTCTCCGTTTGAAAGCCAGTGAATAGTGAGCAATATAAATGGCACTTTGTTTTCTTTTGGTAGGCAAGGAGGGCACCATGAGCTGGCAGAGCGCCTTGTGGAAATACAGTATGAGCTGACGGACAGACTAGCCTTCTATCTCTGTGGCAGGAAACCAGGTGAGTGGACAGAGAATAACCTCTCCACATCTCCAGTCAGGAAGGTTCTAAAAAAACAAGTTGGCTGTGTGCTAATGTTATGGCTTGTGTAAAACAAAAAAAAAGGAAAAACAAGTTGGAACACTGTTTTTTATGGCCTCCTCTGCTTTAACATATCCCTGAGAAAGCTGTGAATATGGGTTTAATTTCAAAGGATAACTGCAGAATTGTCAGTCACATGTAAAAGTTAGAAAGTTGGACAAATATCCTTGGATTTTTCATTTTTAAAACTTTAGCTCTAGAGAAATGACTGTTTCAAGAATCAGATTGAATAATCGAAGCAAAATTGAATGTGTACCACAGTTCCTAAACATGGTGGGACTAGGAATGCAGGAGCAAAGCAATAACCTTTTTAGTTATTTGAAAAATTCTTCCTAAGGAATGGAAAAAAAAGTCCGGAAGTGAGCTTTGCCATTAGCCAACTCACTTCACTTGGTTATTTGTGATATGGAACAGGGGTCAGCAAACCATGGTCTATAGGCCAAATCTAGCCTATTACCTGTTTTATTAAATAGAGTTTTGGATCGCGCCACTGCACTTCAGCCTGGGTGACAGAGTGAGACTCTGTCTCAAAAAAATATGCCTGTAATCCCAGCACTTTGGGAGACCAAGGTGGGCAGATCATGAGGTCAGGAGATAGAGACCATTCTGGCTAATGTGGTGAAACCCCATCTCTACTAAAAATTCAAAAAATCAGCCAGGCATGGTGGCACGCACCTATAGTCCCAGCTCGGGAGGCTGAGGCAAGAGAATCGCTTGAACTGGGGAGGTGGAGGTTGCAGTGAGCCGAGATCACATTACTGCACTCCAGCCTGGGTGACAGAGCAAAACTCTGTTTCAAAAAAAATAAATATATAAACCTTTAACCGGGTGCAGTGGCTCATATCTGTAATCCTAGCACTTTGGGAGGCCGAGGCAGGAGAATCGCTTGAGCCCGGGAGTTCGAGACCAACCTAGGCAAAACGGGTGAGACCCGATCTCTACAAAAAGCTTTTAAAAAAATTAGCCAGGCATGGTGGTGTGCACCTGTAGTCCCAGCTACTTGGGAGGCTGAGGCAGAAAGATCACTGAGCCCAGGAATTCAGCACGGCAGTGAGCTATGATTGTGTCACTGGACTCCAGCCTGGGTGCAGTGACAAAGCTAGACCCCCATCTCTCTAAAAAGTAAATGAATAAAGCTTTATTGCAAGAAAGCCATGCCCAGTTATTTGTATCTTGTGTGTGGCTGCTTTCACATAAAGATAGCAGAGTTGAATAGGTTAAGCTTTTGCAACAGAGGCGAGATAGCCACAAAGCCTAAAGTATTTACTATTTGGCCCTTTACAGAAAATATTGGCCAACTCTTGATGTACCACTTTCACATACATGTATGCAGTGGTTCTCCATCCTGGTTGTACAATAGAGTTAAGAGCCTCTGATGTAGTTTCAGTTCTGGGTGAGATGGAGTAAGCATACCCCACCCTGTCTCTCCTGCTAAATAGAACTAACAAACCTGGACCAAATGCTTGGATGGGCTAGCTAAGGACTCTGAAAAGTAAATCCGAGTTGGTGGATTAGGGAAGTCAAAGTGCCATCAAGCTGGTGGTGAGTGTCCTTTTTGTCTTATTTCTGATAGAACTTTAGTGACAGCTTGAAACCTGGAAGTGCATAATGAGTGCAAAAAAGCCTTTTTCTGCTGGGCACGGTGGCTCACTCCCGTAATCCCAGCACTTTGGGAGACCAAGGTGGGTGTATTATGAGGTCAGGAGATCAAGACCATCCTGGCCAACATGGTGAAACCCCATCTCTACTAAAAATACAAAAAAATATAGCTAGGCATGGTGGCGGGCACCTGTAATTCCAGCTACTCTGGAGGCTGAGGCAGGAGAATCACTTGAACTCGGGAGGCAGAGGTTGCAGTGAGCCAAGATTGCGACCCTGCATGCCAGCCTGGGTGACAGAACAAGACTCTGTCTAAAAAAAAAGCCTTTTTCTGGTTAAAGAGCAGGAAATGGGACTCCTACAGGACAGAAAGGAAGGGGATTTACCTGGGGTTTTTCCTCCTCCTCCTTCCTTTTTCTGGTCTCTCTAACCCAGCCCATAGGCAAGCCTGTGGCTGCAATAGCAGCTGCAGCAGTGGCAGTACAGTTTCCTAAATCTCTGACCAGGGGGATGAGGGGGGATCCTGATTGCTTTTCTTTTTCTCTCTATTTTCTCACCTTCTGCCCAGGAGGCAGAACCTAACCTGGTCAGTTGCCTGCTAAGACAAAAATGTTAACATTCTGCATAAAGAAGACCCAGAGTCTCAAAACATAACATTCACAATGTCCAAGATACCATCCATAATGACTTGACATGTGAGTAATTCTCATGTGCTTGTAAGGGAAGGCAATCAACACATGCCAACCCCAAGATGACACACTGTTGGAGTTATCAGGTAAAGATTTTAAAGCAGCTGATAAGACCATGCTGTAAGAAGTAAGAGCAAACATTCTTGAAACAAACAGAAATACAGAAAGTCCCATCAGGGAAATCGAAGTTACAGAAGAGAACCAAATAGGAACATTAGAACTGAAAAATACAATAACTAAAAATTTTAAAACTCACTGGATGGGCTTAATAGAAGAATAGAGATGACAAAGAGAAGTCAATAAATTGAAAATAGATCACTAGAAATTAATTGGTTTAAACAACAGAGAAAAAAGTAGAAAGAAAAAATTCTGAACAGAGCCTCAGGGACCTGTTATACTAGATAAAATACTAGAATGTCTGACATTTATGTCATTAGATTCCCAATAAGAGATGAAAAAGAGTGTGATATGCAGAAAAAGTATTTAAAGAAGTATTGCAAAAAAAAAAAAAAACTCTGAATTTGGGCCAAGTCCAGTGGCTCACGCCTGTAATCCCCTAACTTTGGGAGACCAAGGAGGGCGGATCATTTGAGGTCAGTAGTTCGAGACCAACCTGGCCAACATGGCGAAACCCCATCTCTACTAAAATTATAAAAATTAGTTGGGCATGGTGGTGCACACCTATAATCCCAGCTACTCAGGTGGCTGAGGCAGGAAAATCGCCTAAACCCTGGGAGGTGGATGTTGCACTGAGCCCAGATGATTCCACTGCACTTTAACTTGGGCAACAGAGCAAGACTCTGTCTCAAAAATAAAACAAACCAAAAAACAAAAAAAAAACCACCAACTCTAAATTTGGTGAAAGACATAAACTTACAGATTCAAGAAACTTAGCAAATTCCAAAGAGGATAAACTCAAATCCACACTTGAAACACATCAGAACCAAACTACTGAAAACTAAAGTTGAAGAAAATGTCTTGAAAGCATCCAGGAAAAAGTGGCATATAACATATATAGAAAAACAGTGATTTGAATGATTGCAGATTTCTCATCAGAAACCATGGAGATGAGAAGGAAATTAAATAATACTTTTATTATTATTATTGTTATTATTTTGAGACAGGGTCTTACTCCATCTCGTAGGCTGGAATGCAGTGGCATGATCTCGACTAACTGCATCCTCAGCCTCCTGAGCTCAATGATCCTCCCACCTCACTACCTACAGTAGCTGGGACTACAGATGTGTGCCACTGTGCCCAGATAATTTTTGTATTTTTTATAGAGACAGGGTTTACCTTGTTGCCCAGGCTGGTCTTGAATTCCTGAGCTCAAGTAATCCGCCCACCTTGGCCTCCCAATGTGATAAGATTACAGGTGTGAGCCACCATTCCTGACCTACTTTTTTATTATCATTTTTTCTCATCTTCTTTGTAATGGTAAAAGCAATACTTTTATTATTTATTTATTTATTTATGAGATGGAGTTTTACTCTTGTTGCCCAGGCTGGACTGCAATGGCACAATCTTGGCTCACCACAACCTCTGCCTCCTGGGCTCAAGTGATTCTCCTGCCTCAGCCTCCCGAGTAGCTGGAGTAGCTGGGATTACAGACATGCACCACCAAGCCTGGCTAATTTTGTATTTTTAGTAGAGACAGGGTTTCTCCATGTTGATCAGGCTGGTCTCGAACTCCTGTCTCAGGAGATCTGCCCACCTCAGCCTCCCAAAGTGCTGAGTTTACAGGCATGAGCCACCATGCCTGGCCAGTAGAAATAATACTTTTAAAGTGCTGAAAGAGCTGTCAACCCAGAACTCTATATCCAGTGAAAATAACCTTTGGAATCAAGGCAAAATAAGAACACTCTAAGAGGGAAAAAAAAATAAGAGAATTATTTGCTCTAACAGAAAAGCTAGAGAAAGTTCTTTGGGTGAAAGGGAAGTGATACCAGAAAGAATCTTGCAACTTTAAGAATGAAAGAAAAACAACAGAAATGGTAAGTATCTGGCAGAGTAAGACCCTGTCTCAAGAAGCAAACAAACAAAAGTTGAAATTTTCATACATATCTTAAAGATATAACATCCTCGGCCAGGTGCGGTAGCTCAAGCCTCTAATCCCAGCACTTTGGGAGGCTGAGTTGGGCAGATCACCTGAGGTGAGGAGTTTGAGACCAGCCTGACCAACATGGGGAAATCCTGTCTTTACTAAAAATGTAAAAATTAGCTGGGCATGGTGGCACATGCCTGTAATCTCAGCTACTCAGGAGGCTGAGGCAGAGGAATCATTTGACCCTAGGAGGCGAAGGTTACAGTGAGCCGAGATTGTGCCACTGCACTCCAGCCTGGGCAACAGAGGGAGACTCCCATTTCAAAAAGAAGATGTAATGTCATGTAGTAGCGTTTTCAGCATATGTCAGTATAATACATTTGACAACTATAACATAAAAGGGGATAGGGTAAAAGAAGTATGATGGTAAGATTTCTACCTTCTACTGGAAATGTAAAATAGTATTTCTAAGTAGACTGTGAAAAGTTAGGTGTGTGTGTGTATGTGTATGTTTGTATGTGTATGTATATATATATATATATATATATATATATATGTAGTAATTTCTACCATAACCACCAAAAGAAGACTACAAAGATGTGATCAAAAACACTAGAGATAAATGAAAATGAAAAATTACTCATATCATCAAAAGATATTTTGATTCAAAAAAAGAGAGGAGATGGGGAGAACAAAAAACTGAGAGCCAAATAAAAAATAAATAATAACATCATAGACTTAAATCTGTACATATCAATAATTACATTAAATGTTAATGACCCAAACACATCAATAAAAAGCAGAGATTGTCAGAATGGATTAAAAAACAAAAGGGGCTGGGAGCAGTGGCTCATGCCTGTAATCCCAACACTTTGGGAGCCTGAAGTGATTCTCCTGATCGCTTGAGCATAGGAGTTTAAGATCAGCCTGAGCAACACAGCCAGATTCCTTCAAAAAATGTTATAAAAACTGTTCAGGTTGCTGGGTGTAGTGGCTCACGCCTGTAATTCCAGCACTTTGGGAGACCAGGGCAGGTGGATCACCTGAGGTCGGGAGTTCAAGAGCAGCCTGACCATCATGGAGAAACCCCATCTCTACTAAAAATGCAAAATTAGCTGGGTGTGGTAGCACATGCCTGTAATCCCAGCTACTCAGGAGGCTGAGGCAGGAGAATCATTTGAACCTGGGAGGCAGAGGTTGTGGTGAGCCGAGATGCGCCATTGTTTTCTAGACTGGGCAAGAAGAGTGAAACTGTCCTCAAAACGAACGAGCAAACAAACAAAAAACCAGCCAGGCATGGAAGTGCATGTCTGTAGTCTCAGCTACTCAGGAGGCTGAGGTGGTAGGATCACTTGAGCTCAGGAGGTCAAGGCTGCAGTGAGCGCTGATCATGCCACTGCACTGCAGCCTGGGTGACAGAGCAAGACTCTGCCTCAAGAAACAAACAAAAAATCAAAAGGCCTAACTATATACTGTCTATAAAAAACCCACTTTATAACATATAGGTAATAAGATTAAGGCCAAAAAGTATAAAAAGATATACCATGCAAAGGCTCAGGAAAAGAAAGCAAGGATGGCTGTATTAATATCAGACAAAGTAGACTTCAGAGCAAGGAGTATTAGCAGGGATAGAGAGGGACGTAATATGATAAATGAGTCAATTCTTCAAGAAGGCGTAACAGTTCTAAATGTGTACACATGCAGCAACAGACCTTCAAAATACATGAAGCAGCTGGGTGCCGTCGCTCATGCCTGTAATCCCAGCACTTTGGGAGGCAGAGGAGGGCGGATCACCTAAGGTTCAGAAGTTCAAGACCAGCCTGACTAACATGGTAAAACCCCGCCTCTACTAAAAATGCAAAATTAGCCAAGTGTGGTGATGCATGCCTGTAGTCCCAGCTACTCAGGAGGCTGAGGCACGAGAATCCCTTGACCGGGGAGGCGGAGGTTGCAGTGAGCCAAGATTGTGCCATCGCAGTCCAGCCTGGGCAACAAGAGTGAAACGCCATCTAAAAAAAAAAGAATGACGCAAACTTTGATAGAACTAAAAGGAGAGAAGGTCAAATCTACAATTATTGTTGGAGACTATACACTCATCTTTTAGTAATAGATAGAACTAGTAGATAGAAAATCAGTAAGGATATAGAACTAAACCAGACCAAAACTCAACTACATCTAATTGACATTTATAGACTCTTCTACTCAACAGCATTAGAATACACATTCTTTTAAAGTACATATTGAACAGTCACCAAGATAGATGATATCCTGGGTCGTAAAACAAACCTTAGCAAATCTAAAAGAATTAGAATTCTATAGTATGGTTTCAGACCATAATAGTATTAAGCTACAAATAGGTAGTACAGATAAAACTGGGGAATACCCAAGTGCTTGGAAGTTGAACAGCACACTTCCTTTTTTTTTTTTTTTTTTTTAATTTGAGACAGAGTCTCGCTCTGTTGCCCAGGCTGGAATGCAATGGCGCAATCTCAGCTCACTGCAACCTCTGCCTCCCGGGTTCAAGCGATTCCCTGCCTCAGCCTCCCTAGTAGCTGGGATTACAGGCGCACACCACCACACCTCGCTAGTTTTTCTATTTTTAGTAGAGACGAAGCTGCACTATGTTGGCCAGGCTGGTCTCAAACTCCTGACCTCAGGTGATCCACCCGCCTCGGCCTCCCAAAGTGCTGGGATTACAGGTTCGAGCTACTGTGCCCAGCCCTGAACAACACATTTCTGATTAATCCATGGGTCTAAGAGGAAGTCTCAAGGGAAATAATATTTTCAACTGAATGAAAATGAAAATGCAGCATATCAGAATTTCTGGGATACAGCCAAAGCAATGCTTAGAGGAAATTTTATGTTATTAAATTCTTACCTTAGAAAATAAGAAAGGTCTCAAGTTATTCTTATGATTATTTTTTGAGACTGTGTCTTGCTCTGTCGCCCAGGCTGGAGTGCAATGGTGCCATCTTGGTTCACTGTAACCTCCACCTCCCAGGTTCCAGTGATTCTCCTGCCTCAGCCTCCTGAGGAGCTGGGATTACAGGCATGTAGCACCCTGCCTGGCAGATTTTTATATCTTTAGTGGAGTTGAGGTTTCACCATGTTGGTCAGGCTGGTCTTGAACTCCCTACCTCAAATGATCTGCCTGCCTCAGCCTCCCAAAGTGCTGGGGTTACAGGCATGAACCAGTGTGCCTGGCCGCAAATTGTTAATCTAAACTCCTCCCTTAAGAAACTTTAAAAAAGAAAAAAAAAAAAAAAGCAAAATAAACCTGAACTAAACCTGAACTATACAGAAGACAGCAAATAGTAAAGATCAGAAATTAATGAAACTGGAAAAAGAAACAGTAGAGAAAAATCAATGAAACTAGAGCTGGTTTTTCAGAAAGATCGGTAAAACTCATAAATCTCTAGCAATACCGACAAAAAGGAGAGAATACAGATTGAGTTATCACTATATAACACACAAACATTAAAGGATAATTTTCAAATGATACAGACCAGGCCGGGCATGATGGCTCATACCTGTAATCGCAGCACTTTGGGAGGCTAAGGGGGGTGGATAACCTGAGGTCAGGAGTTCGAGACCAACCTGGGCAACATGGTGAAACCCTGTCTCTACTAAAAATACAAAAACTAGCAGGATATGTTGGTGCATGCCTGTAATCTCAGCTACTTGGGGGGCTAAGGCAAGAGAATTGCTTGAACTTGGGAGGCAGAGGTTGCAGTAAGCCAAGATCGCGCCACTGCACTCCAGCCTGGGCAACAGAGTGAGACTTCATCTCAAAAAATAATAATAATAGGCTGGGCATGGTGGCTCATGCCTGTAATCCCAGCACTTTGGGAGGCTGAGGCGGGCGGATCACAAGGTCAGGAGATAGAGACCATCCTGGCTAACATGGTGAAACCCCGTCTCTACTAAAAATACAAAAACTTAGCCAGGCGTGGTGACGTGTGCCTGTAGTCCCAGCTACTTGGGAGGCTGAGGCAGGAGAATCGCTTGAACCCAGGGGGCAGAGGTTGCAGTGAGCTGATATCATGCCACTGCCCTCCAGCCTGGGGGAGAGAGAGAGACTCTGTCTTAAAAAAAAAAAAGAGGACCGGGCACGGTGGCTCACGCCTGTAATCCCAGCACTTTGGGAGGCCAAGGCGGGCGGATCACGAGGTCAAGAGATCGAGACCATCCTGGTCAACATGGTGAAACCCCGTCTCTACTAAAAATACAAAAAAATTAGCGGGGCGTGGTGGCGTGCGCCTGTAGTCCCAGCTACTCGGGAGGCTAAGGCAGGAGAATTGCTTGAACCTGGGCGGCGGAGGTTGCAGTGAGCCGAGGTCGTGCCACTGCACTCCAGCCTGGCGCCTGGTGATGGAGTGAGACTCTGTCTGAAAAAAATAATAATAATAATAATAATACAGACCAGGTATAGTGGCTCACAGTGGTAATCCCAACACTTTGAAAGGCTGAAGTGGGATGATCACTTGAGGCCAAGAGTTTGAGACCACGTTGGACAACATAGCAAGACTCCATCTACAAAACTGCAACAACAAAAAAATTAGCCTGGCATGATGGCGTGCACCTGTAGTCCCAGTTACTCTGGAGGCTGAAGCAAGAGGATTGCTCGAGCCCAGGAGGTCAAGGCTGCAGTGAGCCATGTTCACACCACTGTACTCAAGCTTTTTTTTTTGAGACCCTGTTTCAAAAAAAAAAGAGAAATACAACATGGCCAAGTAAGATTTCCAGGTAGGCAAGACTAATTCAATATCTGAAAAAAATCAGAGGCCAGGTACGGTGGCTGACACCTGTAATCCCAGCTCTTTGGGAGGCTAAGGCGGGCAGATCACGAGATCAGGAGATCGAGACCATCCTAGACAACATGGTGAAACCCCACTCTACTAAAAATACAAAAATTAGCCATGCATGTTGGTGGGCACTTGTAATCCCAGCTACTGAGGCAGGAGAATTGCCTGAACCCGGGAGGCAGAGGCTGCAGTGAGCTGAGATTACACTACTGCACTCTATCCTGAAAAACAGAGCAAGACTTTGTCTCCAATTAAGAAAAAGAAAGAAAAAATCAGACCGGACACAGTGGCTCACGCCTGTAATCCCAGCACTTTGATAGGCCAAGGTGGGTGGATCACCTGAGGTTAGGAGTTCAAGACCAGCCTGGCCAACATGGTGAAACCCCATCTCTACTAAAAATACAAAATTAGCTGGGTGTGGTGGTGTGCACCTGTAATCCCAGCTACTCGGGAGGCTGAGGCAGGAGAATTGCTTAGAACCCAGGAAGTAGAGGTGGCAGTGAGCTGAGATCATGCCATTGCACTCCAGGCTGGATGAAAAAGCAAGACTGTGTCTCAAAAAAAAAAAAAAAGAAAAGAAAATCAGTTCAGTTGTTGTAATCTGTCACATTAACAATAAAAAAGAAAAAGTATATAATATTAGTCAATGCAGAAGAAGCATTCAACAAACTTCAACATCCATTCAGTTTTTTAAAAATCTTAGCAAACTAGGAATAGATGAGACTTTCTTGACCTGATAAAGAGTATCCATTTAATGATGAAAGACTGTGTTTACTATCAGATTGGGAGAAAGACTAGGGTGTCTACTCTTACCATTCCTCTTCTACATCACACTGAAAATCCTAACCAGTGCCAAGAGACAAGAAAAATAAATAAAAGGCATACAGATTGAAAGGAAGAAGTCAGACTATCCCCATTCAAATGAGTTGATTTCTTTTTTTTTTTTTTTTTTTTTTTTTTTTGAGACGGAGTTTCGCTCTTGTTACTCAGGCTGGAGTTCAATGGTGTGATCTCGGCTCACCGCAACCTCCGCCTCCTGGGTTCCAGCAATTCTCCTGCCTCAGCCTCCCGAGTAGCTGGGACTACAGGCACGTGCCACCATGCCCAGCTAATTTTTGTATTTTTAGTAGAGACGGGGTTTCACCATGTTGACCAGGATGGTCTTGATCTCTTGACCTCGTGATCTGCCTGCCTTGGCCTCCCAAAGTGCTGGGATTACAGGCGTGAGCCACCGCGCCCGGCCCAAATGAGTTGATTTCTATGCAGAAAATCACCAGTAACCTGCAGAAAGGTTTCTAGAACCTTGCGTTAAAGATTGCAGGAATATATGGTCAACAGCCAAAAATACAACTTTTTTTTTTTTGAGACAGTCTCGCTCTGTCGTCCAGGCTGGAGTGCAGTGGTGTGATCTCTGCTCACTGTAACCTCTGCCTCCTGAGTTCAAGAAATTCTCCTCCTCAGCCTCCTAAGTAGCTGGGATTACAGGCGCGTGCCACCACACCTGGCTAATTTTTTTGTATTTTTAGTATAGATGGGGTTTCTCCATGTTGGCCAGGCTGGTCTTGAACTCCTGACCTCAGATGATCCACCAGCCTCCCAAAGTGTTGGGATTAACAGGTGTGAGCCGCTGCGCCCGGCCAAAAATCCACCATATTTCTTTAGAGTAGCAGTGAACAATTGGAAACTGAATCTAGAAAAACAATACCACTAAGAAAAGCTCCAAATTGGCCAGGCATGATGGCTCACACCTATAATCTCAGCACTTTGAGAGGCTGAAGGGGATGGATCATTTGAGTTCAGGAGTTCAATGCCAGCCTGGCCATCATGGGGAAGCCCTGCCTCTACTAAACGTATAAAAATTAGCTGGTCGGCTGGGCGCGGTGGCTCACGCCTGTAATCCCAGCACTTTGGGAGGCCGAGGCGGGTGGATCATGAGGTCAAGAGATCGAGACCATCCTGGTCAACATGGTGAAACCCCATCTCTACTAAAAATACAAAAAACTTAGCTGGGCGTGGTGGCGTGCACCTGTAGTCCCAGCTACTCGGGAGGCTGAGGCAGGAGAATTGCTTGAACCCGGGTGGCGGGGGTTGCAGTGAGCCGAGGTCGTGCCACTGCACTCCAGCCTGGCGCCTGGTTACGGAGTGAGACTCTGTCTCAAAAAAAAAAAAAAAAAAA